>CM031951.1:38532101-38584601 GCA_018749465.1 Paracanthobrama guichenoti | reverse complement strand
CAGAAATCATTCTCATATGATGATTTGCTGCTCAAGAAACATTTATGAGTATTATCAATGTTGAAAACCGTTGCTTAATATTTTGTGGAGACTGTGATGCATATTTCTGGATTATTTGACAAATAGAAAGTTCAAAAGAACATCATTTATTTGAAATATAATTCTTTGGTAACATTATAAATGTCTTTATATTGTAATATTAAAAATGTTTTACAGAATGAATGTGTTCTGAGTCATGTTTATGTGATTTAATACACTGACTGAAAATGTTTACAACTAGTTTATGGGCTTATCAGACATTTTTGATCATATTCGAAGGGTGGTAATTATCTCAACCGCTACATTGTAAAAAAAAATATATTTTTGAAGATGTAAATTTAGATTTTTGGAGTATGTTTTACAAGAAAATACTATTTCAATATTTCTACTTCAAAATTTAATGTTTTTAAATTATTTCTGAAATTTACTAGCAATTTCTGAAAAACAAAAGTCAGTGTATTCAGGTTGATACTCAAAAAAAAATCTAAACTTGATTTGTGTGATAAATTCACCTTTTTCTGTGTCCGATCATTAAAATGAATGGCCTGGACCTTGGCCCAACAGGTCTGGGTCGCAGGGTTATGTTTTGCTCTTCCTCTGGGCCTTGTTTTGGGCAATCTTGACTGGAAGTGTCAAAGCTGCACGTCATTTCAGTTTCTCCTCAGACTGTCGGCTGTGAACTTCAGGACTTCAGCAGCCGAGAAATGTTGATTTCCTGCATAAAAAGATTGTTATTGAAAAATAGCTAATCGATTTCACAAATAATGATAGCATTGCCACAGCCCACAGCAACTGTATAGAACAAAAGATGATTTACAATAGAGACAGTGACACGCATCATAATCTGAAAGCCACCATTGACTTTGTATTGCGTGAAGCAGCCTCTTTGTCATTTCTGACTTATAACAAAAAACAGAACAATGTCTAAAAGCTACTATGTGACAAGGTGTACAGCAGACAAGCAAAAAAACCCAGAACCAAAAACCCAGAAGTTTTTATAAGCCGTTGACCCAAAAAACAAGCGTTTAAGGACACAAAAGTAATACAGGCAATTGAGACAGAGCACAACGGGTCATTTTACTCTGAGAACTACGCCCACTGGAGGGGAATGTAATCGGCGACGGGATAAATAATATATAAAACTGACATTTGGATATTTGACTTAACAGTGACAAAATGTTTACTGCACACGTATGCATACTGAGTGTCAGGATCCCAAACTTTACCCATTCTTCCCGCTGAAGCTTCACGTCTTAGTGCCTGTGTCCACTTTTGTCTCCTTAAATGTTTTTTTGGGTCGACAGCTTATAAAACCTTAGTTCTGTGTTTTTTAGCTTGTCTGCTGTACACCTTGTCACATAGCAGCTTTTAGACATTGTTCTGTTTTTTGTTATAAGTCAGAAATGACAAGGAGGCCACTTCACACAATACAAAGTCAAGGGTGTAATGCTATTTCATGCATACTGAGCTTTTTACACTGTTAAAGACTTGGATTCCCATGCTAAACATGGACAAAGTGTCAACAAATAAGTTGAACATTTGATTTCTGTGCCAAAAATCAAAAAAAGTTTTTTTCGAGTGTGGGTCTGCGTGACATCAACAAGGGTGGAATTTCCTTGTACGGGCCGTTGTTACGAGATTTTCGGTTTTAAAAAAGGCGAATTTATGCCTAAACTTCAATTGTATCTTGCGTTTATTATGTATTTATTAGTTTGCAAGTTTTGTGTTGTCGTATCTGACTGAAAGGTTGCAGGCATTAAGCAAACTTCAACTATAGCCGTATTGATTTCATTTCATTGTGCTTTTCGCTTCCTTTGTACCATGAGATAGTTTAAAATGGTCTTTTACTAATTGTTATCATTTGTTGAATGCAATAATGGAAATAAACCTGTATAAATGTATTTGTGGACTAAAAAGTTTTAGTCTATCCTGGTGTGATTGTTCTTAAATTCTTGTTCATTTTTGTTCATCAAATAACTTAAAACCACACACAAGCATGAATGTCTATTCTACAGAAGTACAATTTGGATTAAAAGTGTCATGAGAAAAGTCTACCTGTTTTGTTATAGGCTAATAATACTGTTCAAAAGTCTTTATTTTAGGAAGTTCAGAAGAACAGCATCTATTTGAAAAATAAATTATTTGTAGCATTATGTCTTTACTGTCATTTTCTTTTTACCAATAGAATGCATTCTTGCTGAATAAAAGTTAACATTTAAATCATAGTGATTCTGTCATGCAAAACTTAAGCGTGATTAAAAAAATGTCAAGATGACAGAATGTCATAAATGTTTTAACATAGATTCAATAGTTTAGAGAAGTTTAATTTTTCAAGATTTTTTTAACTGAAAGCATATCTTAAAATGCGTCAGTGCCATTGTTTTTTTCTCAAGATGCAATATAGATTAATATAAGTTTATGAGATTTGTAAATCATTGCATTCCTTTTTATTCACAATTTGTACAGTGTTTTTGGAACGGTTTGTAGATTTTTTTTTTTTTTTTTTTTTTTAATATTTAATTGAGTTTGAGAGATTGCATTTGTAACAAAATGTGCATGTCCCCACCATACCTCAGAGAGGTATCGTGGAATGTAATTGCAACAATATAACATTTATTGTGAATATAGATTTTATTTAACGTACAATTTTATTAAATTGTTTAAAAAACAAAAAAACAAAAAAAAATATTTTGTGATATCTAAGAAAAACATAGTGTCGTCTAAATTCATGTCTGTGGTGTTACATCAATGGATGTCGCCCCTTTAAGAAAAGGGGGAAATCTATTTGGACTACTTTCTGTGTGTAAAGGTCATTGCAGGCTCTGGTTGATCTGAGGGGTGCATGGTGAGGACATTCTTTCTTATTAATTTTCTTAAAGTTGGCTACATTTCATGTGTCGCACTTTATTAGTGTCTGTGGTGTTATGTTGATAACTTGCAGATTTTACATATTTTAAATACATTAATATTTCCAAAATGTCCCCTGACCTTGAAATCATCATGATGGCAGCTTCCATTTTAGAAAAGTCTGGATTTGTGCTAATTTGTCTGTGGTGTCGCTGTCTGTTGTTGCTGTCTGTGGTGTCGCTGTCTGGTGTTGCTGTCTGTGATGTTACTGTCTGGTGTCGCTGTCTGTGGTGTCGCTGTCTGTGGTGTCACTGTCTGTGGTGTTGCTGTCTGTGGTGTTAGTGTTGCTGTCTGTGGCGTTGCTGTGGCGTTACTGTCTGTGGTGTTGGTGTCGCTGTCTGTGGTGTTGGTGTCGCTGTCTGTGGTGTTACTGTCTGTGGTGTTACTGTCTGTGGTGTTACTGTCTGTGGTGTTACTGTCTGGTGTTGCTGTCTGTGGTGTTACTGTCTGTGGTGTTACTGTCTGGTGTTGCTGTCTGTGGTGTCGCTGTCTGTGGTGTCGCTGTCTGTGGTGTTAGTGTTGCTGTCTGTGGCGTTGCTGTGGCATTACTGTCTGTGGTGTTGGTGTCGCTGTCTGTGGTGTTACTGTCTGTGGTGTGGGAGAAAGTTGTGAAATTTGGCACACCCATAGAGGACAGTAGTCTGTAACTCAATCTCTAGCGCCACCACCTGTCCAAACTTCCACTCATGTTTATGTCTGTCTGTGTGTGTCACTGTCTGTGGTGTTGCTGTCTGTGGTGTGTAGTGTTGCTGTCTGTGTGTCTGTGGTGTTGCTGTATGCGTTACTGTCTGTGGTGTTGGTGTTGCTGTCTGTGGTGTTACTGTCTGGTGTTGCTGTCTGTGGTGTCGCTGTCTGTCTGTGGCTTCGCTGTCTGTTGTGTTGCTGTCTGTTGTGTTGCTGTCTGTGGCGTCGCTGTCTGTGGCGTCGCTGTCTGTGGCTGTCTGTGGTGTCACTGTCTTTTTAGAACAAACAAAATTTAACTTCAAATATTGGTAACACCATAGACATAAGTGGTTGTTTCACCAGTGTTTGATTAAAATTATTTAAAAATCAAAATGTTATTAAGCTTCAATATTAATGGATATAGCATATTAAACTAATGTTAAATGCATTGCAATAGATTTTACCTATTGAAACCGTTAGATTTCTTATTATTCTGTCTTGGAGTCTATGGCAGACCATAGAACCACTTGGGAGAAAGTTGTGAAATTTGGCACACCCATAGAGGACAGTCTGATCTGTAATCATAACAAATTTGAAGTCTGTAACTCAATCCCTCTAGCGCCACCACCTGTCCAAACTTCCACTCATGTTTATGCTAATAACTTTTGAACCCTATGGGCTAGAAACAAAATTTCTTTTCCTCTGATTCCTGAGCTCGTAACGATTCGATCACACCCTATGACGTCATATTCCGTCATGAAAACTTTCCCACCACTGTTGTGTTGCTGTCTGTGGCGTTGCTGTCTGTGGCGTCGCTGTCTGTTGTGTCGCTGTCTGTGGCGTCGCTGTCTGTTGTGTTGCTGTCTGTGGTGTTACTGTCTGGTGTCGCTGTCTGTGGTGTTGCTGTCTGGTGTCGCTGTCTGTGGCGTCGCTGTCTGTGGCGTCGCTGTCTGTGGCGTCGCTGTCTGTGGTGTTGCTGTCTGTGGTGTCGCTGTCTGTGGTGTCGCTGTCTGGTGTTGCTGTCAGTGGTGTCGCTTTCTGGTGTCGGTGATGTCGCTGTCAGTGGTGTTGCTGTCTGTGGTGTTACTGTCTGTGGTGTTGCTGTCTGTGGTGTTGCTGTCTGTGGTGTCGCTTTCTGGTGTCGCTGTCTGGTGTCGCTGTCGGTGGTGTTGCTGTCTGGTGTTGCTGGCTGTCTGTGGTTTTGCTGTCTGTCTGTGGTGTTACGGTTTGTGGCGTTGCTGTCTGTCTGTGGCGTTGCTGTCTGTTGTGTTGCTGTCTGTTGTGTTGCTGTCTGTTGTGTTGCTGTCTGTGGCGTCGCTGTCTGTGGCGTCGCTGTCTGTGGCTGTCTGTGGTGTCACTGTCTTTTTAGAACAAACTAAATTTAACTTCAAAAATTGGTAACACCATAGACATAAGTGGTTGTTTCACCAGTGTTTGATTAAAATTATTTAAAAATCAAAATGTTATTAAGCTTCAATATTAATGGATATAGCATATTAAACTAATGTTAAATGCATTGCAATAGATTTTACCTATTGAAACCGTTAGATTTCTTATTATTCTGTCTTGGAGTCTATGGCAGACCATAGAACCACTTGGGAGAAAGTTGTGAAATTTGGCACACCCATAGAGGACAGTCTGATCTGTAATCATAACAAATTTGAAGTCTGTAACTCAATCCCTCTAGCGCCACCACCTGTCCAAACTTCCACTCATGTTTATGCTAATAACTTTTGAACCCTATGGGCTAGAAACAAAAAATTTTTTCCTCTGATTCCTGAGCTCGTAATGATTCGATCACACCCTATGACGTCATATTCCGTCAGGAAAACTTTCCCACCATTTTTAATTTTCTGAAAAAACAACTTTTGCGAACTCCTCCTAGGCTGTTACTCCAATATTCACAAAACTTGAACCAGATCATCTTCAGACCATGTTGACAAAATTATATTTGACTCAAGATGATTAGTCAAACTGTTCTTGAATAACGCGCAAAATAATTCGACAGAGTGCCCCAAAAATGGAAAGTAAGGCTATATCTCTGCAATGCTTTAGTATAGTCTAACCAAACTTGATGTGTGTTATGCCAACCATGACTTGAGGCTGCCTGCAGTGTTTCGGCACAGTGCCACCTAGTGGTCCAGAGATACAAAAATGTGATATTTTTGATTATAACTTCAGAATGCTTTAGCCAAAAATCACAAAACTGGTCTCTTTAGATTCGGGCCATCATGGCAATTTTCCCATATCAACCATTTTGGGTGTCGGCCATTTTGAATTTTGTCAAAAAGTGCTATTTTTTACGAACACATTGGCGTATCATTATGAAACTCGGTATGTGTCTTCGGCACAAATCCCTGAAAGTACTCAAAAATTTTGGGGCACCGCCACCTTGTGGACAAAAGTTATAATGAATTTTCTAATAATGCTAATAACTTTTTATTACATTTGACTATTAGCATAAAACTGGTTTTAATAGATTCCTTGGGTCAAGGACCATAGATCCCAATTTTACCATATTTGGCCAAACTTTCTGTTCGCCATTTTGATTTCCTTTAAAAACCTACTTTTTCGATGGTATTTTTCACCAAAATCAAATCGTAACTTATTCAGACCATGACAACAAAAAGTTATTCATTTTGTGTCAACAGACAAAATCGTTTTTGTATACCGCAGCAACAAAGTTGAGGCATGATGCTAAAATGAGTCTTGATGCAGTATCTCTGCAATGCTTTGACATATTGACACCAAACTTTGCTTGTGTCATTTTCACCTCACTCTGACCACACCACATAAATTTTGTAACTGCACCACCTACTGGTCAAAAGTGATAAAGCATGAAATCATTATTAGTGACTGTATATATGATCAGCTGTTTTGCCTAAAATCATCTTAAAATCCCTTTAATTGCTCATTGTTGCAGTTGGTCTAACACTCTCAGCCATGTTGGCATGTCTTATTGGCTTATTTGCGCTTGGCCCCATTAATGGCTGCTCGCAGCTATATTTTATTTATTTATTTATTTAATAGTCAGTGGGCAATAGGGAATGTAAGATGAGTCATCAATATTTGTAGCCTAAAAAGTGCAATTAAATATAAAATGTAATATTATACAACAATATATTAATTACAGTATATAAAGTATTGTATAAATATATTAATTTATTAATACAATGTAAAATATCTAGTTAAAACAAATTAATAGCAATTAATTTACAGCCATTGATACTGGTAAATAAAACCCTGCCCAGAATGTCACAATGTAGCGTCTGTACACTAAAGACACATTTCCAGTATAAGTGTTGTTTATTTCGAACCGGAGCAGTTTAGTTCTGAAGCGCTAGAGATGCCGTTTCACAGCACGACTGCACTCCCATCAACCTGTAAAGCATTGCAGTTCTGTGATTAGACCACAGAGGTGGACGATCAATATCCACATCCCTCCACACTTGCCCTCTCTTTCTCTCCCGCATCCTTGGACTGATGTCCAGAGAGTGAGCCGTTGTCTGTGTGACCATTACAGCTACATCTGAGATGAAAAGAGCCAGACCTATTACAGTCTCCATATGGCTTACGTCTCTTTGGGCAATTACATATCGAAGAAGAACGGACGACACTCATTTTCCACAACATCTGCTCACTTCTGTCCCCTCACATATCGGTTTCTCTCTGTTTGAGATGCGATTGTTTGTCTTGTAGAGTCATCTGCATTCTGCAGTGACGCCGTGTACATATATATTCTTATCACAGCATGTCTGTGACATTGGCCCAATCAATTCCTGCCATGCTTCATTCTCCCCAGAGCTTTGACTTATTAAAATACTAAGATGGAGTTTTGTAGGTTTGTTGTGCCACGTGTATTTTTTAAATGGTAGGGAAAGGAATCACTCTCAGCTCGGTTGACTTCCACAGGCGATCTGGACTCCCAAAGAATAATCACATTTGGAAAAACTCTAAAGAGACTGCGTGAGAGCTCTCGGGCGTACTTTGAGAAGACAGTCTCCTTATTTGAAATTGATCTATTCCTTTATTGTAAGAATTGCAATTATGATGACGAATCTCAGACCTAGCTGGAAGGAAAGCGGAAGGCAGGCCTCGAGTGAGCTAATGTTTATAGAGAGGATTCAGTCAGTAATCAATCTACAAATAACACCTGTGATATTGGATATGGATGCAGCTGTGTTTTCATTTGCAAAAGGTTGGCTCTCCTTGTTGTTCATTAAAACTGGCTTACGCGGCATTAAGGCGCCCGAAATAGAGCAGCAACATTGATTTGTTGTAATCTGCCTTTGTGCATAAGCGTTTTTGACTTCCTTTGTTTAAATTGTCGCCACTACATCCCGATGGATAAGACACCTCTTATCTTGAGATCACCTAAATCTCTTTCTCTTTCCTTTGCTCATGCCTTCGCCACTGAAGTGAGTGATAAATTAAAAAGCAGAGGTGAGATGTTCTCTTTTTTTTTGTCACAGGTGCATGCTGACTGATCTTGCTGCAGAGAAGTGGAAGTGTTTTTTCTGTTGTGCTGTAATTAATTTGCCACTTTCAGCATGCATATAGCTCATATATTATCAGGCTTTCAGAATCCTGTGCAATGGGATTAGGGGGGAAAATTGTCATAATGCAGCATTCTCATCAGACTATTGCAAAGTGCGTGTGTGTTCGTGTGTATTCGCGTGTGCGTGCGCGCGTGTGTGTGGTCGAGGCCTCCCTACATCATGAGGACGATATGTCCCCACAAAGATGGCAATATCCAAAATCCTTGTCCTTGTGGGGACATTTTTTGGTCCCCATGAGGAAAACCGCTTATAAATCATAAAGTGGTGTTTTTTGACAATTTAAAAATGCAGAAAGATTTGTGATGGGTAGGGTTAGTGTAAGGGGAGAGAATATACAATTTGTACAGTATAAAAATCACATCTATGGAAAATCCCCATAAAACATGAAAACTGTGTGTGTGTGTGTGTGTGTGTGTGTGTGTGTGTGTGTGTGTGTGTGTGTGTGTGTGTGTGTGTGTGTGTGTGTGTGTGTGTGTGTGTGTGTGTGTGTGTGTGTGTGTCCTGGTAAACCCTACGTTACGAGTACAAAGTGTCCCCACAAAGATGGCAATATCAGAAGTCATTGTCCTTGTGAGGACATTTTTTGGTCCTCATCAAGGTTACAAACTAAAACTATTGGTCAAAAAATATTTTCACAAACTGAAATAGTTAAAAATCATAATAAACTAAAAACTAAAACTAAACAAAACTAACAACAGTTACTGAAAAACTGAAATAAAATTTCAAAAAAAGCTTACAGAAAAGTAAAAGTAGGCTCATTAGAAAGAAAACATCCTAAGGTAAAAGATGATATAGCGTTTGTGGCTGATTTTAACTTAGAGAAGCAACAATCGGAGTAGAAATGTGACGTTTGTGTCAGTTTTTTCCACATTTGTCATATTTACTTTGTGATTCTTGTGAAGATCATTCAAACTATGATATTAAAACAATAAAATAAACTACATAGTCAGATTCCTGAGAATGAGAGCTTTCTTGTGATATGACTTTTCTGTTTTGTGACAATTTTCATATTTATATTTCTTCATCTTCATCATCATCATCATCAAGGGAAGGGGCGTTTTTGGCACGATTGTATATTTAAGCTTTATCTTAGTACTTTGTGTAACATAAACACGAAAGTCATTATATTCTTTGTAAAGATGAGATTCAAAGCTTTCAAATGGTACCAAATGGGTGATGGTATTTCCAGAAACCTTAACAAAATTAAGTGTAATTATTATGACTTCTTTTTCGCAAGGATAGCTGCAGTCCTGATGGCTTGCTATCAACCAGGCTGTATTTAGTCATTGTTGTTCAGCTTTTTGATAGTTTGCTTTAGTTTACTCCCTTGCATATTTTATAAAAAGCTTGCTATGATTCACCATATGTGTTTGCTTATTTGCATTTTGAGGTAGAGGAAGAGTGGCACACTTTAATTGGACAATAACTTGCAACTGCAAACTTATTTTTTAGGGGAGCTCCATCTGTCACTATTGTGGTTTAATTAGAGACAGTGTGAGTTTGATTTGAGATTCTCTAGTTGTTCCTCAGCCTGTTTGTGTCAGCATGTACACTTTTCCATACCATACAAAAAATATAAATAAACGAAATTCTTGACAAATTATCCTTAGTAAGTGTCAAATCAGCGGTGCGGTGGATATAAAGTGTGTGTTCACCGGGACGAAGGTTTGGATTTGGTTTGTATCATTTCCAGATTCTGTTAATATTTAAAGTAAGAGGTTTATTTTAGTATCATAGAGATATTGTCACGTTCGGTTTTGGGTTTAGGTTCACGTTTATGTTATGTCTTTTATTTTGTAGTTCCTGTTTGTCATGTGATCCCCTTATCCTGTCATGTGATCACGTGCTTCCCTAATCTTATGTGTAATGTTCTGATTGGTTCTGGTTTCATCAGTTCTGTTTTCTCATTGGTTCATTGTCTGTTCACAGGTGTTTCTTGTTAGTCATTAGTCTTTGTGGATAAAGGGCCCTCATGTTTCAGTGGGTGTGTTCCCTTCGACCGTATTCCTCCATCTTAAGTGAGACTACAATCCAAAGGGAGCATGTTCAGTTCGAAGGGCACTTCGTACTGAACGGCGTAGGGAAGAAGGGAACATCGATACTTCACAGGAAGTGGAGAGTGAAAACTTTGTGTGTCGCATCACCTGTCTGAACTAAAGATGGAGCAGAGCCGTTAGAGGAGTTTTTAAACCGCTCTGCAATGGCGGAGTTTAGGTATGCATTTGAATATTCATAGTTCTACTACGGGCCATGCTTGAATCTGATTGGCTGATGAACGTTCTGAGGTGTGCAGTTGTTTTCTGGGAAACGCCAGCAAACGTAGTTCCAGGCAGCTCTCTTGACCGCATTACAGTTCCATATCACTTTGCATAGTTAACGTGGACATGTACATTACAGTTTGCACAAAAATGTGTCAGCGCTGCCCTGACGATTTTATCAGTTAGCCTATATAGTGTATATTCTACACATGACATTTTTTCACTAGCGAGGTAATAACGGCGTAATTAGAGCCTAATTCACACAAGCTCTCTCTCTCTCTCTCTCTCTCTCTCTCTCTCTCTCTCTCTCTCTCTCTCTCTCTCTCTAATAACTTCATTAATAACTGCAGTAGAATGCTATCAACGGCTCAAGCCTCCGTTACCAGTTTTAAAATGACGTTTCGGAACTAGCAAAAGAGCCGTTGGATGAGAAGCGGAAGAAATAGTCCTACTCACAATAGCGATTTAAGTACAAAAACTGGACGAATCCCTTTAAATATATAATCGGATCGATGTATTGAGGTGTGGTAACTGTAGTATAAGTGGAATAATTGACTCCGGGCCGTTGAATTATTAGAAAAATAATGCACACCCGACGTGTAACGCTTCGCGTCGTGACCGCATCACCACCTCGGGTGTGCATTATTTTTCGAATAATTCAACGGCCCGTCGTCAATTATTCCTTACTTATTATACAAACTAGAGTATTTATGAATGGTTATGGCAATAACTGTTACATTCGCACATTATATTTTATGAATATGTAAACAAATTAAAAGTGTTGAAGCAGCCGAGGGCTGTTCATTTTACTTTATTTACCTCAGGAATGTTTACTATGCAGCTGCACTTGGGAAAGAAAGCGCACACAAGATGAGACCGCTACAAAGACCACAGATTAAGAATACATTTATACACAGTTAACCAAATCAAAATGTATTTTCATATTGAATGACATGTGCTTCAAATCTGTTCTTAGTCAATACAGGTATATGTAAACTAATGGACTTATTGTATGACTTGTGTACTTACATTATCCCAAATGTTTCCAAGAATCTTTAAATCCAGAGAAATAAGCAATTTAACCCAGGACACCTTTTTGACCGTGCGTCGCCAATCAATGACACACCCGTGTTACCCTCGATTTTGTACAAACCATGGAAACACCAAAGATGCTTTAATATATCAGAGCAACTGTTTGGATCATTCTTCGTCAGAAAACTAATCATTGTTCTACAGCTCAACACAGTCAGTCTTATTGTTTAAATCTGTTTTTCTTGATTTACCGCGAGTACCATGTTTTACCATGCCTAATATCGGTCTAGCTCACTGCAGTGTGAACAAGTGTCTCATAGTAGCTGCCGAGCGAATGCACAGAGTAGCATTATAACATAACTTTCAACACACTGTGTAATATGATAAAACAGCACTGCGTTAGCCCACATACACATGAGCAGAAGAAGCGGAAGTGCTCGTCTGCAGAAGAATAAAAGCTCCGCTGCTCTCAGGCCGTGTGTTGTGCTCGTCTCTCATTAGCAATCGCTCCAGCGGCCTCGTTCATCCCCACCCTGCTTCATACTACAGTAATGCTAATACATCTTTAATACATTAGCTCATCCATAATTCCCATCAGATTTTTCTCCACCGGCTGTAGAGGTGAAGAATACATCTCCTGTGATTCTGCGAAATCAAGGCGTCGTCAAGCTAAGCCTTTGTTGATTAAGTTGATTAAGTGGTGAAAAATGTAATATTGTGCCTTTAAACAGTTTAAACTAAGCCAAATTGGTTTGCTGGTTGAAGCTAGTCAGGCAGTTCTAGTTGGCTGGTTTTAGAGAAGTTTTGGGCACTTATATGCACAGATCTGCAAAATAATTAGCCTGGTTTAAAAAAATAAATAATATTACACTGGCAGTAGAGTCTTCACTGGTTTCATGTATCGTATTCCTCATGTATTCCTGTATCTCATGGTACTACTGCTAAGGTCGTGAGTTTATTTCCCAGAACATTAACCTTTTTTTTGGATGTGATAGCGCTAGTATTATTATACATTCATATTCAATGTAATAATCAACTGTTAAAAATCTGTCCACCAATAATTGGAATAGCCTTATGTGGGAACTCGTCCTCTTTAAAGTCTATCAAAACATTTTTGTTTAAGCATCATGACTGGCATCTTCTGTGGTGTATTTGTAGAAAGAGAAATGTCTCATAACATTTCATAAACGCACTACAAACTCGGGTAAAAAATTTAATTTCTTTTGCCTGTAGATCCAGCAGCAGTAAACAGCACTGAAGGAAACACTGATCTATTGTCTGGAGCTCAGCTTGCACAATTTCTGAGGCTTTCAGGTGCTCTTTGTCTACAGCACTTTAATGGTACTGGAGCGGCCCTCGCCATAGGCTTAAAGTGGCTGGGACTCACTAAAGTTACGTGCACACGACATGCACACTATGCCATACTGTACCTACTGCTGCGTTTCCGCCCTCTGCCTTTCCTAGCAGATGACTGTCATTGTTTTAGACGTGTTTAATGATTTATTCACTGCTTGAGCTGTGCGCGCAGCTCTCACACTTAGCGCGCAGCAGCAATATGTCCTGGAAAGCTCTGCACATGGCTGAGGCTTCAGGCACATTTACCTTCAGTGCAGTTCAGCCGAATGGACGGAAGCTCCTGTTTGAATTTAATGTATTCGTTGTCTGTTGTGTATTAGTCCCACGGCGCGGAAGACAGGCTGGGGCGACTGCAAGCGTTTGCCTAGCTGAACATGAGAGGGTTTGTGATGAGGTGAATGGGGAAATGTAATGAAAAGGGTGTTATCTGAATGAATTCAGATCCGTCTGTGTTGTTTTAGCACCCAGATCAGGTTGTTTTATCTCTGCACCATCTGATCATCATGAGACAGTTTACTGCGTCCATGAAAATGTACATAAATGCATAAGTGTTTGAGTTTTGTGAATAAGACGGTGGAGATGGAAAAAAGAAATATAATGATTTTGGATCTGATAATTTCCACAAGTTCTTATGCAAAATTCTACATTGGAAAACATTATTGAAATATATATATATTTTTTTTTATATGAAGCAAGCAACAATAATGAAGAAATTGAAAGCCAGATGTTGATATTTGACAGCCAGCTGTATGGCGGTTTTATGTGAAAATACAGTATTGAATTGATGAGGGAAAAAATGCAATTCCATAGCCAAATGAGGAGGTGATATTAATATAAAATAAATGTAAAACAACTCTTGCAAAAAGTGTTTTCAAAGACCTTTGACCTTAAACATCAACTAAAATTGGTAACTACACTGAAGTCTCACAATTTAGTTTAAAATAGTTTGTTTTTTAATTCACTAAAAGAATTTGCCTTTTAGGGTGCGTTCACACTTGTCATGTTTGGTTCGATTAAAACGAACCCTGGTGCGATTGCTCAGTTAGTGCAGTTCAATTGTTCATGTGAACGCTGTCATCCGAACTCTGGTGCGCACCAAACAAGCGGGCCGAGACCGCTAAAAAGATGGGTCTCGGTCCGCTTCCAAACGAACTCCGGTTCGATTGATATATGAACACAACACGGACCAAAGACATGTAAACGAACCAAAAACAGGACGTGATGTCACAAGATGTGACGCTACAAGTCAGCTGATTTGACAACACAGAAAGACTGGTGTATCCAAAGCACACAGCATTGTTTTGAATGTTTGGTAAGCAAGCTCCGTCACAGAATATACGTCATAAAAGCCGACCGTATCACTATGCCTTTGGTTCAGTAACTAGATTTTTTGGTCCGGACCAATTGAACCAAACAAACCGTACTACAAGTGTGAACGCGCCCTTAGTGAATCAACTACAAGAACTAAATGAACCGAACTCATACACTCACCTAAAGGATTATTAGGAACACCTGTTCAATTTCTCATTAATGCAGTTATCTAATCAACCAATCACATGGCAGTTGCTTCAATGCATTTAGGGGTGTGGTCAAGACAATCTCCTGAATCCCAAACTGAATGTCAGAATGGGAAAGAAAGGTGATTTAAGCAATTTTGAGCGTGGCATGGTTGTTGGTGCCAGACGGGCCGGTCTGAGTATTTCACAATCTGCTCAGTTACTGGGATTTTCACGCACAACCATTTCTAGGGTTTACAAAAAATGGTGTGAAAAGGGAAAAACATCCAGTATGCGGCAGTCCTGTGCGCGAAAATGCCTTGTTGATGCTAGAGGTCAGAGGAGAATGGGCCGACTGATTCAAGCTGATAGAAGAGCAACTTTGACTGAAATAACCACTCGTAACAACCGAGGTATGCAGCAAAGCATTTGTGAAGCCACAACACGCACAACCTTGAGGCGGATGGGCTACAACAGCAGAAGACCCCACCGGGTACCACTCATCTCCACTACAAATAGGAAAAAGAGGCTACAATTTGCACAAGCTCACCAAAATTGGACAGTTGAAGACTGGAAAAATGTTGCCTGGTCTGATGAGTCTCGATTTCTGTTGAGACATTCAGATGGTAGAGTCAGAATTTGGCGTAAACAGAATGAGAACATGGATCCATCATGCCTTGTTACCACTGTGCAGGCTGGTGGTGGTGGTGTAATGGTGTGGGGGATGTTTTCTTGGCACACTTTAGGCCCCTTAGTGCCAATTGGGCATCGTTTAAATGCCACGGCCTACCTGAGCATTGTTTCTGACCATGTCCATCCCTTTATGACCACCATGTACCCATTCTCTGATGGCTACTTCCAGCAGGATAATGCACCATGTCACAAAGCTCGAATCATTTCAAATTGGTTTCTTGAACATGACAATGAGTTCACTGTACTAAAATGGCCCCCACAGTCACCAGATCTCAACCCAATAGAGCATCTTTGGGATGTGGTGGAACGGGAGCTTTGTGCCCTGGATGTGCATCCCACAAATCTCCATCAACTGCAAGATGCTATCCTATCAATATGGGCCAACATTTCTAAAGAATGCTTTCAGCACCTTGTTGAATCAATGCCACGTAGAATTAAGGCAGTTCTGAAGATGAAAGGGGGTCAAACACAGTATTAGTATGGTGTTCCTAATAATCCTTTAGGTGAGTGTACATTGCGAGTTTATGTCTATAATTGTGAGTTATAAAGTCAGAATTGTGAGATAAACAATTGTTAGAAAAGGACAGAATTGCGAGTTTATATCTCACAATTCTGACTTTATAACATGCGATTGCACCTTTCTGAGAATCAATTCTGAGAAAAATAGAATTGCGAGATAAACTCACAATTGCTAGAAAAAAAGGCAGAATTGCAAGATTATATCTTGCAGTTCGGACTTAACACGCAATTCTGACTTTATAACTTGCAATTGCTAGACTTTATATCATGCAATTACTTAACCGTTTTTTATTTTTTATTCAGTGGCAGAAACAAGCTTTCATAGAATTCACCCCTTTGTGTGTTCAGAAAAAGATGGGGCCATTCCGCTGTTTGCAATAACAATAGCGTTATTGCTGCTTTGCTGGCATGCTTTAGGCACAGTTTTGCATCATGCTGATCCATTTTGCTTCACAATTGTCAGTTCTCTTCATGTAAAATCCAATATGTACACCTACACAGAGCCCTGCGTGTGATTTGGGGCTGATCTCAGAAGTCCTGATGTGTTGTGCTGTGATTTGGACTTTATTCTTAAAATTGTAGTAATAGTCAGACAGCTGTGGCCGTGACAATGAATCTTGATGTCTTTAAGATGGTTGTACAACATTTATGATGTACAGTATTCCTATTGCTACATACTGTATTGATTCTTTTCCATTGATTGATTTCTTATTAAAAAATACTGGTAGTGTGTATATACAAATTTTAATACTTATTTTTATTCAAAAGTATTTGCGGCAGCCAGTGGAAACAAACTCAATAAAATCGCCCAACAGCAGCTGCCGCAAGCATCAGTGACTTCACATCACTTTGTTTCGTTCCATATAGTGACTCTGCTGTGAAGAGGCTCAGATGATACAGCTCACCCTCATACGACCTGCTCGGGAATGATGTGGGTTGCCAGGTGCTCAAAAGTAATTGGTGCTCTGTGGCAGAACCCGTAGGTAAACATATGGTCCATTTTGTGTTTGGATTCTCCTATGTACCTGACTAATTTATATCTTCAGCAATTGGTTGGATTTCTTCTTTGCAAGAAATCTTTAGTATAGGCAATGTGCTCCACCTATATCTCTAATACATTTTTGTTCAATTATGCTTAAAAAAGGTAAACCACACGCCCGCCAAAGAAAAAAAAAAAGTTGCTGTTTGTATTTTATTTTATTTTTTTCAACAAATGAAATGTCATGAAATGAAATGAATTTGAACATGCTGGTTTGTTGTGCTTGTTTGTAGGGCTGCACAATTTGGCCCAACATTTTGCTCTTATAATAATTCTTATAGTCATATTGATATGATTATTATTATTGCAAAATAAGAAATATTACTATTTTTAATAATGAAAATGTTATTGCATATTTAAGAATAAATATAACAATATTATAATAATTTTATTTTGTGGTGTATTTGTAGAAAGACATGTCTCATAACATTTCATAAACACTACAAACTTACTCGGGTAAAAATTGTAATTTCTTTTGCCTGTATTGTCACAGAAAACTTATTTTACGAAAAAATGAAGGGTTGCCTGTTAACATGCAGGCAGCCTATGACTATAAATTGTTAGAAAGGTCTAAGGTCTTATATTATTATTATAAAAATCTATGACAATAATTTCTTAATTTTTGTCAGGAAGTATGCAAAATCAAAAACAAATCCATGTCTTTAATATGAAATCTGAGCCTCTTATGCTTCCACTATGGGGAAAAAGAAAAAACCCAACATTGGAAGCAAGTCTGTTTCATACTGGAAGCCAGAGGGCGCCTTTGAACAGAAACTCCATGTATGCCTCAGAAGTAATATAATGACATTTCCAGGAAATCCCTACTGTTGGCTGAACGTCTGATGCATATGGCACACTTATCTGGAAACACTTCAGGAGTTTCGAAGTCATCATCTGATTGGTTGAAATCTACAGGATGCGTGTGTGTTGCGTTCTTTAACGGTCCGCCTGGAAACAAATGCACATCGTGTTTACATCTGAGACAATGAGCGCTTACCAGGATCAACTAAATGCTGGATTTTCAAAAGTGTGAGGTTCGCGGCTCCATTGTTGCAGTAAACTTGCACAACGTTCTTTGAACTTCTTTTGGTTTCTTGAACATGACAATGAGTTCACTGTACTAAAATGGCCCCCACAGTCACCAGATCTCAACCCAACAGAGCATCTTTGGGATGTGGTGGAACGGGAGCTTTGTGCCCTGGATGTGCATCCCACAAATCTCCATCAACTGCAAGATGCTATCCTATCAATATGGGCCAACATTTCTAAAGAATGCTTTCAGCACCTTGTTGAATCAATGCCACGTAGAATTAAGGCAGTTCTGAAGGCGAAAGGGGGTCAAACACAGTATTAGTATGGTGTTCCTAATAATCCTTTAGGTGAGTGTATATTGTATTTTAACAATAATAAATTGTTTATTGTATATAAAATCATAGTGCTGCTTTAAAAATAACATTTCATGAAATAATCTAAAAGGCATGTGTTAAAAGTATGTTAATGTTAATTAGGAAGCTCATAAAATGAACACTGCCTCCATAACAAAATTCCAGTGTATGGAATAATGTAACATTAATGCACATTTTATGAGCTTATTTGGCTTCCCCGCTTTGCTGCAATCTATCAAAACTTTTCATTCAGCTTAATGTAGCTGCACTCATTTAATCGTCTGATTGATTTTTTTTTTTTTTTTTTTTCTTCTTGTCTGGTGCTCACAAAGCCCAATTTAGTTCAATCCCTGAAGCTGGAATATGTAAATGGTAAGCGTGTGCTAATGTTACTGTGTCAATCAGACTGTTGCACATAAAGCACAAGTTGTTGGCCTTTGTTTTAGGTAAGATTGCTGATGCCGTTTTATTTTATCTGGGCACATTGCTGGGCTTGTTAGCATTCTGAAGGGCCCCGGGGCTGAGATGCTCCACCAGGCTGCAAGAATGAATGGAAAACTATGTATTACACTCAAATGTTGAAAGATGATGGCACACAAGGGCACTGCTGTATCGATCTGTTGGTAGCAGCATTTCATATGTCCTTTTTTATGCCACTTAAATTAATTTCTTTGCTATTTCATGTGGGTTTTTTTTTTTTTTTTGAGAGAGAGAGGGCAACAGGTTTCACAGACAAGGCTTAAACTAGTCTTAGACTAAAATGCTTGTTAGAACTGTTAGCGGCTGTTAGAACATAATTGTTAGAGCTTGTTAGAACATAATTAAATGTCTTAATTAAGCTAAGGCCTAATCCTGGCTTAATTTAAGCCCTGTCTGTGGCTATTTTGTGGCTTTAGGCTACCAGGCTATTTTGTTTTAACATTTGTAAGTGAGTAGTTTATGCATCATGTCTCAGTATGATATTCTCATATTTGCCTGCTAGCAATTAAAATAAGTTTAGACTAGGTCTGTATTCCTGTGGCACTCCTGTAGGAACCACAGGACCCGATCCGATTTCTTGTGGCGTGGAATTAAATTTCCCAATGAAAGATGGTAGTGGTTGGTACCCTTTTGTGTACTTTGGTACTTTGTCTGACAGAGGCCTGGCTGCTGCTGACATCTTTTACAACAGCATATCCGCACTTGAACTTGAAGTGAACAAAACTTTCTCACAGTTCTCTGCCCTGAGCAACCTGGTAAGATATGTTTTTTTGCATCCTGTCCACGAGTGCACCTTCAGAGAGAACATTCAACCTTTGTGCTCGGATTTTGGAGGAGAAATGTAGGCTAAACCGTCGTCAGTCAGTGACAGTCACATCATGCATACTCTGCTAATTACACACACAGGGACAAGCAGCAGCACACACACATTTTTAAATATAAAAAATTGGCTCACAAATTCCGCCATGTAAATAGCGAATCCACCATGGTGCGAGCACAACTGGCTTTTAAAGGGAATGGGAGATGAGACTCTGATTGATTTATTGCGCGTTATGCCCAAAACACACCCATGACTCATTAAGAGACTAGGGACAACCCTTTTGGACCTTGTGCCGGTCGTGAAGACCCTTTTTTCCATCGTCAAACAAGAAAAAGTGGATTTGGACACGCCCTGAGTGCACCTATGTGCTTCAGATCATGTGCTCAGATCGTTAAAATTTTAGACATTTATACTGGTAACCTTCATAGAAACCATGTTTTAAATTTTGTGCATTGACTTATAGCTGTAATTAATTATTAGGAGCCAAGCACAGAATGTGTGTAGGCACCTATTGGATCCGTTAAGGGCCGCTCACGTCACGTCTTGTGCATGCTCAAGATCAGTATTTTAAATGTAGCGAGATGAGAAAATCTCAACTTTTTAGAATGCTGCAAGCACACCGCAGGTCATGTGACAAGAACCAAATGATCAGCTTCGAACAATCAAACAATCATTTATTTATAAAGCACTTTAAAAACTATAAAAGAAAGAAAATAAACATTTCATACACAAAGAATAAAAATGAAATGTATGAAAATAAATGAGTACATATAAAATTACTCATGAAATGCCTGTGAGCAGAAATAAGTTTTAAGACGTGATTTGAACATCTGTACACAAGTTGAAGAACGCAAAAAAAAGGAAGGTTATTCCATAGTCTAGGAGCTACAATGGAAAATGCGTGATCACCTCTACACTTAAGACGTGTATGTGGAATCTTAAGCTCAATCTGTGAGTTCTACCATAGCGATCTTGTGGAGGATGGCTTTAAAAGCTAATAACAGAATTTGAAACTCAATTCATTGTTTAATCGGTAGCCAGTGGAGAGAGGCCAAAATTGGAGTTATATGGTCTCTCTTCTAAGTATTTGTCAGCAGTCTGGCCACAGCAGTATGAACTAGTTGTAGCCTTGACCAGGACGACTGACAAACCTCTGCATATAATGCATTACAGAAGTCCAATCATAAGGATATAAAAGCATGCATGACTTTTTCAAGATCATTCTTCGATAAAACTAACTTCAATTTTGCAATCCTCCTCAATAGAAAGAAAAAAATTTTTTACCACTGTGTTTATTTGACGGTCAAATTTAAGATCATAATCAAAAACTATGCCTAGGTTAGTGGCATGATGAAAACTGCCCCAGGCTCTTTACTGGAGTAAACAATGTTGGACAAACTAGCAAAAACACCCATAAATAAAGAAATAGATGAACATGAGATGGAGTCAGAGG
Source organism: Paracanthobrama guichenoti (assembly GCA_018749465.1). Taxonomy (NCBI): domain Eukaryota; kingdom Metazoa; phylum Chordata; class Actinopteri; order Cypriniformes; family Gobionidae; genus Paracanthobrama; species Paracanthobrama guichenoti. Next base: position 38,563,902 of record CM031951.1, on the reverse strand, counting down.
CTGGAAAATTCATTGTTGGAATGAGGAACGTAATCAGCTACAGGACATCATGGAAAAAATTGAGAAAACAAAAGACATAAAAGATTTTTAGAATACAACCAGACAAACAAAACAATAGTGGGTATGCATTGACGTTACTTTCCTGCTGGGACAAACCCCCTCAGCCGGACTGAGTGGCAAAAGAGCTGCTGCATTAATAGAGTATCTGATTAAGCAATGTGCTTTTCTTCCCAAAAAGTTAAAATTTCTGTCTTTAGCATTAAAAAATTTCATCCAGCATTTCACCTCCTCAAGGCAATTCATCAAAGAATTTTCAGCTGCATTGCTTCCTGCTTTGAAAGGCAGGTGCAACTGTGTATGATCAGTATAACTATGATATGAAATGGCATATTTGTTAAATACAGAGCCCAGCGGAAACATGTAAAGAGAAATAAGCAACGGCCCTAAAACAGAGCCCTGAGGTACCCCATAATTTACAGGAGCAGCAAAAAATATAAGGATTCCCAATCTTCACAGCAAATGTTCTAACGTAAATGTAAAATGCTACATGTGAACAGCTGCTTAGTGTTATTCTTGTTCTTATCATTATTCCATCTTCTTCTTCTGCTCTTGAGTCTATAGCAGCCCATATACCTGCTTAAGGGAAAATTTGGCACACAGATAAAAGACTTGAACCACAGTGATTTTGGAGTCTCTAACTCAATCCCTCTAGCGCCACCAACTGTCCAAAGTTGTACTCACGTTTATGCTAATAATTTTGAAATGTAAGGGCTAGAAACAAGATGATTCAGGTGGCACCCTATGACACAATTTTCCATCATGAAAATGTTTCCGGCATTTTTAATTTGCTCCCAGATCCTCTTCAGACCATGCAGACAAAAAGTTATGGAATTCAAGCTGATTAGTCAAACCATTCTCGAATAACGGCAAATGAATTCAACAAAGTACACACAAAAATAGACAAAAAAACCATAGCAACATTTTGTGAAGAAATGGACAAAGTTGAAGATGTGATGGTGGAGGAACAAATGGCGCAGGAGTGAGATAAGAGATAAGCAGCCGATTATATGTGCCTGCTCTAGCGTTGAGATTGGCAAGATTAACTCATTTAAAATCATTATCCAGTAATGACAAGAATGAATGAATTTGTGAAAAAGTAATGGAAGTTAATTAGTCAAAAAGTGGGGAAAGAATGAGGAATTTCATTCTTTAAAGTCATGATTTGGTCTTCTGTTTGTTCATCAATAACAGGGGAGTTTGTGCTGAACAGATGTATTTGAGCAGGAAATATTTTGGAAGGCAGATCTGAATATAATAAGATATGACTGTGAGCCAGTGCTCAAGGCAACACCCCGTGTTTACCGCTCCTGACGTGCTTTAGAAAAATTGCTGTTTTGGTTCAGATGAGGCATGATGTGTTTTACATAGAGATAGGAAGAGGAAGTCAAATCAAGGTTGTGATCTCCGTTCTCTAGTTTTAATAAAAATACAATCCAGAATGATTCATACTCAGAATCTGTGAAGCTGAGAGAAGTAAAGGCAAAGGAGAAGATTACTGCAGTTAGGAACACATTTGCTGATCTGCTTGGAAAACTTTCTGAAATAAAGATAACCGTTTGAGCCACGCGGACAGGATCTCTGATTTACACAAACATGCAGCTAATTCTGTTTGATAGCTTGAAACTAAATGGCCTCAAACCTCAAAACACTATACTTGCAAATAAATCTGAGCAAAAGGTTATGCTAATATTTAAAACATTTTGATTCTGTAATGTCACATTTTAGAGTGAAACAGGAACTTTAACTATGATTTAGCCTACTCAATTTTATTGATGAAAATTGATTTTTACACTTACAATATTGAGTAAGTGTTATAGCTGTGAACTCTGTGGAGTAACACAAATTAAGTATATTAAAACTAATTTGTTAGTCAAAATTCTTTTAGTGAAGAACTTAAAATAACTGTTGGATTTTTAGGCATTTGGTATCTCAAACAATCAAGTATATTATATTAATTTTTTTAAGTTAATACGCTCAAAAAATGCTGGGTTGTTTTAACCCAAATTTGGGTCAGATATGGACAAACCCAAACTTTGGGTTAAAATTGTAATATAAACCTAATTTGTATTGTGAGACTCAAAAAAAGAAGCCTTTTTAAGATTTACGCATTTTAATTAATAGTAAATTTCCATCAAATTGAATTGAATAATCCCTACATATTTTAATTGAATAAGTGATTAATGAAAGATAATTTCATTAGATCATCAAAAATTAATATAATATACTTGATTGTTTGAGATGCCAAAATAAATGCCAAATAAACCAACAGTTAATTTAAGTTTTCTTCACTAAAAGAAATTTGACTAACAAATTAGTTTTAATATACTTAATTTGTGTTACTTTATGTACTCAATTCATAAGGTATTCATAATGTATCCACTGTAGTCATAAGGTACAGTTAATTTAAGGTTGTTGGGGTTTTTTCACTAAAAGCGAATTAAAGTGTATTTACAAGTGACAGTAAAGAAAAACATATGAAGCAGCACAACTGTTTTCAACATTGATAATGATAATAAATGTTTCTTGAGCATCAAATCCTCATATCAGAATGATTTCTGAAGGATCATGTGACACTGAAGACTGGAGTAATGATGCTGAACATTCAGCTTTGATCACATTACATTTGAATATATATTCACAAAAATGCATATTTCACAATATTTCAGTTTTGACTACATTGATAAAATAAATGCAGTTTTGGTGACCATAAGAGACTTTCAAAAACATTAAACCATCTCACTGACCACAAGCTTTTGAACGGTATTGTATTAAGAAAATGAATATGGCCCGTTTTGATTTCAGTTGTTGGTTCTCTCACTCATTTATTGACCTGACAATTTTAAATGCCTGATTTCTCTGCTACGCATGACAGATCCTGCACTTCACGAGGAAAAGGCCTCATGTCATCAGAAATTTTACAGCACATAGAGACGGTGACTTTTATGACTTTGAGATGAAGTGCGCTCCGCTCCTGGTTCAGACAGGTCAGGTTCTGCCTGAGAAATAATGCCACCCATTACCAATAATGACTACCATGGGAAGGACTGGTGACAGGCTTCACTCCTACGCAGTTCTTTCTTTCTTTCTTTTTTTTTCTTTCTTTTTTTTAAGTCTTTGGCCAGGTTTCCAGATAACATTACAAACACGCTCTCAAGATCTTAAGATGAAGTAGCATTATTTTATGATGCAGCCCGTGCTTGTTTCCCAAAGCAGCACGTGGATCGCCTGTTAAGTAGAGCTGAAGTGCAGCATTATGGGAGCTGTCAGGCCCAAAAAAAGGCCAAAACATTTGCCAATATCTTCAATAGTTTCTCTCCAACAAGAACTGCCAGATGGGAAATTCACTTTATCTTCTCTGCATGCTGAAAGTTAAAACATTTAGCTCCTACTGAATATGGTTTGCATAAATGAATAAATGTAAATGTAAGTTCAGTAAAACATGGTTTTAGAATTATTATGATCAACGGCACATGAATCAGTCCGTGTGCAACTATGATTTTACACGATGTGAAATATTTTTAGATGCTGCAATGGACAAAAGCTTGAAATCTACAACAGCACTATTTTAGGTATAATTGAGATACTATTAGAGTTTTTATTCATATTTTAATTCATTTAATTCATTTTAATTATAATTTTAGTTAAGGGGAGCTATTATGCCCCTTTTACAATAAGCAATATAAGCCTCTGGTATCCCTAGAATGTGTCTGAAATTTCAGCTCAAAATACCCCACAGATCATTTATTATAGCTTGTCAAATTTGCCCCTGTTTGGGTGTGAGCAGAAGTTTTTGTCACTTTAAATGCAAAAGAACTGCTGCTCCCCACCCCCTTCCCCCTTTCATTTCTGATTAATGTATGTAGCATGTCATGTTAATCCAAAAACCTTTCAGAAACAACTTTTATGCAGATCCAGCGTTGAACTGACACTCGTTTGGGAAGCAGTCCGGTGTAAAATGATTTGCACAGATGCTGGGAGTCTATAGTGACTCTTGTTGGTACATCCAATAACAGAACATTTGTTGGTGCAGACATTGAGCCCTATCATATAGCCGACACAATGCAATGTTTTTTGCTAGTTTCAGCCTGATGCAGTTATCATTTTCACGTCATTTTAAATGGCAAATGCACTCGCGCCCATCTGTTCGCCCATGTGCTGATCTGAAAACCAGGTGTGTTCAGGCGCATTGTTGGTGTGCTGCTATTTTGAGAAACTGAAAACGACTGCACCATTGACCAAAAAAAACTTGCTCTAAAGTATTCTTTGTGTTATTTAAAGGGTATGTTAGTAATATGCGCCTATAGGCGGGTGTACGCGCATACACTCTGCTTATTACACACACAGGGACGCGCTGCAGCACACACACCTTTTAAATATTAAAAATAAAAGGATCCCTTTCTGGAGAAGCGTTCAGTCTTTCTGCTCGCAGTTCCGCCATGTAAATAACGAATTCACCATGGTGCTTACGAGTTGGGGGAAATCTAGAACCGCTCATTTGAAGAGACTTTTTATGATTTATGGGCATTATAAAAAAATGAGTGGTGGATTTTTGTTGTTTACACACACTGTGGACACACAGCTGTGTTCAACCACCTCATAACAGGTCCCATTAAAGATCATTTTAATATTAAAGTTTTTTTTTTTTTTTTTAAATATATCTATATAGTGTTTATTCATTTTCATTTCAGTTTTAGTTATTTTAATACATCAAGTTAATCGAAATGAAAATGAGAAATGTTTGCAACTAGCTGAAATAATATATTATTTTATTTCAAGCAACACATTTTTTTTTTTGTTGTTTAATTTAACTATAATAAACCTGATCTACAACCCTTCAATAAATGATGAAATATAAACCATTATTGTAGACTTACCATCGTGACCTGCTAGAACATGTTTTTTTAACTATATAACGGTTCAATAATTCATTTCTGACGTTAGAATGTTTAAGAACATTATTTTCTTTTTATTCTCTAATATAGTGTACAATAATCAAAATGCATTAATATAATCTATTTAGTATCTTCTAATAAACTGAAAGCAAGTGGAAAGATGAAGATGCATTAAAGTTGCACGTAATGGACTTGTGAGTGGTCTGATTCTTAGATGTGCTTTTGTGAAATGTGGCTTAGAGATTAAGAGCTACTTACATGCTACTAACATTGTAGACTTGCGGAAACAGTTTCTTTCCCTCTTTCCTCACATTTAATTGTGGTTTTGACAGTTGGAAGAGCTCTGAGCTTTGTGATGTGCTTTAAACTTTTTTTTTTTTTTTTTTTCGGAGAGATGTACATTAAGACTGCCTGAAGCCTGGGCATCACACTGTGCCTTTATCTCCTTCGTTTTGAATCTGTGTGATTTCAGGAAAAAAAGTGTTTGTCTGAGTTGTCTACCGGTAATCATTCAATTATGTGTTATCGTTTGAAAACACAAATTCTGGCGTCATGCAGAGAGGTCTTATCAAGGCCAGCTTTAATTAGAAATCTGGTGGGAGAGGGACATCCTCAAGAGGGGAGAAGACATCCTTTTCCAAGACCTTCATGCATCATTAAATGGCAGCCACGATAAACTGAGCCTTTCAAATGGAAAGGAGATGATGATCCAAGCCAAATGGGAAAACACAGCACGCGTGTATGTTTGTGTGCGTGTTTGACGCTCCGTTCTGGTTTTGTGCATTATTTAATAATCTCTCACTGTATGCTTTTCTTAATATGTGTTTTTCTGTGCATCTTCAAACGTAACATCCTGAGGGGCCGTTCACGCGGGATGCATCCATGCATTCTGTCTGCGCTAATTGTTGGTTTGTGTAAACATGATGGACGTCATTGGCGAGGCCTTCCTCTTATGCAGTGCATTATGTCCCAAGCATATACAGCATAATAAACTCATTATTTTGATGGATTAGTTATTGTGAACATAGGGTTGAATTTTAAACTATTTCACTACTTTGGTTTGAGTGGATGTTCATTTTTGTCATGTCTCCTGTTACTGCGCGGACTTCTAATTTGGGGGTAACGCATTATAAGCAATGTGAGATACATAATCAAATTACTTTTTCTACTTGTGTAACGGATTACTTTTAAAGGGGACCTATTATGCAAACTTTGAACATAAATGTGACCCTGGACCACAAAACCAGTCATAAGGGTCAATTTTTTGAAATTGAGATTTATACATCATCTGAAAGCTGAATAAATAAGCTTTCCATTGATGTATGGTTCGAAATATCTAAATATTGAGAAAATCACATTTAAAGTTGTTTAAATGAAGTCCTTAGCAATGCATATTACTACTAATAATACATTTTGACCCATGCAACTTATGACTGGTTTTGTGGTTCAAGGTCACAAATATGTGTTCGCAGTGTGTGTAACCAACCACCCTATAATGGTAAAAATTCACCCACATTTTTTATCTTTTTATTTTTTTTTATATATACAGTCCCCATAAATCAGAAGCAGTGTCTGAATATACTGTTCCAGTTTTCCCCCTACTGTGACATCACAGTAGGGACAAGCCCCAACCACTGCCCTATTAGCATAGATCCCACCCTGAGCGAGCACATACTGTTCACCATGTTTATATCCTCGCAAGAGCAGCTAGTGATAAAATGTCTCAGCTATGTAAACATTATAACTGTTCTGTTGTTGGCTGTAATGAACATAAGACTCTCCATAAACTCACAAAAACAGATTCAGTATTCCTCCAAATGAATAAAAACAGCTAGACCTGCAATAATTACATGTTAAATTGCACAAATATACTTTATGTATTTAATCTCACTTTATTAACCAATGTCTATGCTGTTGACCTTTGATGCACTTTAGATGATCCAATTCAACCATACAGAGAAGCAAAAATTACTTCAGATAAACATCACATTTGTGTTTATTTTTTTTAGTTTTTATTGCTGAAGTAAGAGTGTTGAACTTTCTTTTCTGTGCCCTATTCTTCTGCAAAACAGAACGGCAGCACAGCTGAAAGGTTTGTTTCAGCCCGAGGCTTATTCATTTTTTTTTTTTTTTTTTTAATTATCATTTTAAATGAGCCTTGGCCCAGAGAAAACGCCTGCGCTTCTGGATCATGTTTAGATATGGCTTCTTTTTTGACCTATAGAGTTTTAGCGCAACGGGCGAATGGCACGGTGGATTGTGTTCACCGACAATGTTTTCTGGAAGTATTCCTGAGCCCATGTTGTGATTTCCATTACAGTAGCATTCCTGTATGTGATGCAGTGCCGTCTAAGGGCCGAAGATCACGGGCATCCAGTATGGTTTTCCGGTCTTGACCCTTACGCACAGAGATTGTTCCAGATTCTCTGAATCTTTGGATGATATTATGCACTGTAGATGATGATAACTTCAAACTCTTTGCAGTTTTTCTCTGAGAAACTCCTTTCTGATATTGCTCCAGTATTTTTGGCCGCAGCATTGGGGGAATTGGTGATCCTCTGCCCATCTTGACTTCTGAGAGACACTGCCACTCTGAGAGGCTCTTTTTATACCCAATCATGTTGCCAATTGACCTAATAAGTTGCAAATTGGTCCTCCAGCTGTTCCTTATATGTATATTTAACTTTTCCGGCCTCTTATTGCTACCTGTCCCAACTTTTTTGGAATGTGTAGCGCTCATGAAATCCAAAATGAGCCAATATTTGGCATGACATTTCAAAATGTCTCACTTTCAACATTCAATATGTTATCTATATTCTATTGTGAATAAAATATAAGTTTATGAGATTTGTAAATGATTGCATTCCTTTTTTATTTACAATTTCTACAGTGTCCCAACTTTTTTGGAATCGGGTTTGTACATCTGACCATAGTGAGATTAAAGATTTAATGACCCGTCTTCTGAGAGTCATACTGCACTCGTGCCATTTTCAGCGTTTCTATAGAAATGCAGATTTGTAAATTGAAAGTGTCATGTGTTAAAGTAGAAATGTCTTTATTGGTTAGGTGTTTGAGCACCCTGATTTCAGATCAGTGTGGGACTATAAATCACAGCCTTTCCTGTCTGCTGTATAGAGGACAGTGTAATTGCTCTCTTTACTGAGTAGACTGCAGAAAGCTAAACCTAGCGGCTAGAAGAAATGGATGCCACCACTTTGATGAATAGATGTCTTCTCATTGTTCGTCTACTACGGATTTGCCCCCCTGCCGAAACATAAATCACCATATATGTTGTATCTTCTGGTTGTTTTGTGTAATTATTTCACTGGTTTGTAATGTTTCCCCGAGGTTCAAGATATGACTTGTATTTCTCTTTCATGAATATACATGGCTTTACTGGATGATTTGCAATGCATGCCAAATGGGACGGGGGTGACTGCTTTCGGCAATGCAAGTCAAATTTGAATGAGCTCAGGCCTAGCTTGAGTCCTGCCTGTAGAAACTGGGGGAAATGTTGTTTTTCAATATTTCCAGTGTTTCAGTGCATTAGCTCTCATTAGATTTCAGGTATGGCAGTTGCTGTGCGGCTGTTTATTCTGCATGGTTTTTTTAACGTGGTATAAATATATGGGATGTTGGTAGGAGAAGCTGATCTTTTATTAACACACTACAGAGATATTCATCTCACTGCCTCTATTGCAATTCCTTATTGCGGTATTTTCGCTGGTAGCATGGAGATAACCCGTGGAATGACACAAAAAGGAGCAGAATTGAAATGCAACAGTCACGCAATGTTTATTAGTCAAACATATTTACATCTTTAATTTTGACTAATTATCCCTATTATTGCATGTCATTTTTATTCCCTCAACTGATTAGACATGTTCTTCTAAAGCAAGTTAAAACAATAAAAACAATTAATACCCATCAGCAGAACAACATGTTCACCACATTGTCTTCATATAAATGAATACTGACAATTACAGCATGCTGGAAGTGTTCTTCCATAGTCATCCGTAATATGAATGTTAATTTGTTAAATGTAGTGAAGTATAATGAAAGTACAATGTAGTCTGTTAGCTTTGAGGTCATCTACATGCTACTGCACTTATAACATTCACTTTTTGCACTTTTGAAGCGTGCATGTCACTGATGTAGGAAGCACCAAAATGGAGACGCTTTTATTGGCATAATCAGTGCTTGATGTATCATGAATTATGGAGGCCCATTTGGCACATAAGAAAATCATGTTTTGGTAAAACTTAATTATGACATACTAGTCGAAATGATGACTAAAATAGTCATATTTATGACAGTAAACTATTAAACAGTCAACATAAAAAGTAGACATCATTTTGACTTTTTAGCTCATAGCTTAGCATGTCATAATTATGAATTAAATTTGGACTTTTATCTCATAAACATGATTATGTATTCAGACATTCTCATAATTTAAACATTGTCAAATATGGCATAAAAGTCAAAATTATGTTTTAGTATGTCATGACTTATTAAAGTCATAATTATGACAACTCAAAATTATAAGTCATGAAATACTAACACATTAAAGTCATAATTATGACAACTCAAAATTATAAGTCATGAAATACTAACACATAATTTTGAGCTGTCATAATTATCACTAAGTCATGAAATATTAACACAATTTTGAGTTATGTCAATTATGACTAAGTCATGAAATACTAACACATAATTTTAAGCTGTCATAATTATGACTTTAATGTGTTAGTATTTCATGACTTAAAGTCATAATTTCAATATTGTTTTCATCTCATAATTTCGATTTAGCATAAATATTTTTTCATAATTATGAATTTCTGTCAATTTCAAATTATCTCATAATTATGACTTGGTATGTCATAATTTCAACTATCTCATTTCAATTTTCTGTCATAATTATGACAAGTCAAAATCACGTTAGTTTGTTGACGTATTTAAGTCATACATTTGACTTTGTAATAATTTCAACATTTCATAATTCTGATTTAGTATGTCATAATTATTATTCTGATTTATTTTTCCTTATGTGGTGTAAATGAGCTTCTATAGCAATAGGCTTGTACTATCAAAACTATTGATAAAACATTCAAGAGAAGGATTTAGTTACAGAAATACAAAATATTGATGTACACTTCACAAGAAAACACTATTTCAGTCTTTCTACTTCAAAACTTCACATTTCATTCAATGTGTTACTTGTTGTTTCTTTGTAATTAATTGTGAAATGTACAAGTCATGTCTGAGTGAAAACTGTTTCTACACCAGCCGACTTAAATCAATGCACGAAAGATTGAAAATGCTGTTATGATTAAAAGGCGACCTGCTTCCTGCCAGTGGTGGCATTTTTCGGAGTGTTTGGCCAAAATGAGGAAGGTCATAGAACTAGAAGTAGAATAAACATTTGGCATTCAAAGCTGGAAAATACAAACAGCGGCAACAAACAGGCATTTTGCATTTCAATGTGTTGTGGTATTGGGTACAAAATGACAAATCTACCAACAAGTATCATGCAAACAGAATTGAAGGTTTGCTCACATCATCTAAACATCTTCGTCTGAGTATTTCCTTACTCTTTTTGGCAATAATCACACGCTGTTGGTGTGCATGTAAACAGACAGCGAGTCATTTGAGAGAATCGTTTTACTATCATTTAGTGAACATTTGGATTGCCGTGTGCTTGGCAGATGTGTTGCTACTTGTGTGTGATTGACAAGCTCTAAGTACTGTGTGGGATTCTGTGAGTCTCTCTGGCTGTCATCCCACTGTTCTGTTGCCATGGTGATCTCCTGTCAATCACACAAATGAGTGCACCTGTTGAATCAATTGGCATTACATAAAGCAGTTTTTTTTTTTTTTTTTTTTTCCCATCAATGCTCATAATTGTTACATTTGGCTGTTGTGCTCGAGAGATTCAGCAACACTAAAAAGGTATTTAAAACAATGGCTCTGTTCCAAAACATGAGCTGCTTTCACAGCCAGCCTCTTAAAGGGATAGTTCACCCAAAAATGAAAATTATCTCATAATTTACTCACCCTCAAGCCATTCTAGGTGGTCTGCCGGCAGCTAGATATTTTACTTTATAACGTGTTAAATATGGATATTTCTCTTACGCAAACCCATCATTTCACTTCGGAAGGCCTTTATTAACCCCCGGAGCCGTGTGGAGCATGCTGTAACAATCAGCCTTATTGGTAGAAGTTACTTGTTTTAAAATGGGCTCAGATCAAACGGTGTGAGGTTGAAAGTGTTTAAGAAAGATGAATCAAACAACAGTTTATAATATTGTAAATACACTTTTATTGTATAAGTGTATTTACAATATTCACAAGAGACTTAAAACAACACAGTAAAGCCAGGAAACCTCAGTCTGTTAAAGGCATAGAGTCCTCAACGCCATACCCTAAAACAGTCCGAATGAGTCCCAATGTGTTGATAGTCCACCGGTGTATATACAAAGTCCACGGAAGTGATCATCCCAAATTGTGCAGGAAAGGAAAGTCCACACTGTTAACTCCTCAATCCTCTTTAGTCAGTCTGAATAGCGACCTCCATAGTTTGCCATGCTGCTTCCTTTATACTGGATATTTCCTGTTTCCTGTCATGTGATCAATCACATGACAGGCAGCCCCGGTAATATTTAAAGACATACACACCTTAAAACAGATAAGAGGAATAAAATGGACTAAAATGACTAAGACAACATGTAAACCTATTAAAACTCCAATATACATAAAATCATTATAACATATTGAGTGGTTAAAACATGTGTTTTGTGTGACTGTGTCACATGTTTATGATGGATGGATGCACTTTTTTGGGCTTCAAATGTTGGGCTGCCATTCACTGCCATTATAATGCTTGGATTAGCCAGGACATTTTTTAATATAACTCTGAAAGAAGAATGTCATATACACTTAGGATGGCTTCAGGGTGAGTAAATCATGGGCTAATTTTTTTGGGGTAAACTCTCCTTTTATGGCTTTATTGGTGACAAAGGCTGTGTCCAAAATCATGCTCTATACCAGGGGTTCTCAACCCTGGTCCTCGAGGGCCACTGTCCTGCAGAGTTTAGCTCCATCCCTGATTAAACTCATCTGGCTGTAGCTTTCTAGTAATCCTGAAGAGCTTAATTAGCTGGTTCAGGTGTGTTTGATTAGGGTTGGAGCTAGACTCTGCAGGACAGTAGGCCACGAGGACCAGGGTTGAGAATGCCTGCTCTATACCCTCAAATAGGGCAGTATTTCTGGGGACAGCCATTTGCAGTGGTGTCCGAAACCATAGTGGACACTAAGTGCATTCATTCAATCCCACAATGCACCACAGTAATGAGTGTACAACCAATGTACGTTCAATGGCTAGAGAATACCCATAATGCACCGTGAGAGCTGCGCGCTGAATTAATTCCCATGTCTGACCAGAAGATGGCCCTCGCAGCTGAATTATCCATCCATCCATCCATTTTCCAAACCACTGGTCCAATGTGGCTACAGCGTAATATCATACGGGTATAAAGTCCTGTTTACTTGAGTATTGCATTGTTTAATTAAGGTTTATACATGCTAGTTTCCATGACAGAGTTCAAGATAAACCTTTTCATTACTACTGGAGCTGCCAGTTTGCTACGTTTCAAATTATTATTAAACATCAAAAACAAACAAAAGTGCAATAAGCAAAAGTGACAGCCCTTCCTTCGCACTCAGTGTCCGAATTCACTCACTCGTTTTCATTCACTCCTTCAAGTGGAGAAATGTAGGGAATGGTGAATGAGTATAGGGGGCGATTTCAAACACAGGAAAGCTTTGCTGCCTTATACATGTGAATTTATCCAAAACAATGTATTTTATAAGGCATTGCAAATTATAAATCATTCAGTATGCTATGTACTATGTACACTCACCGGCCACTTTATTAGGTGCACCTGTTTAACTGCTTGTTAATGCATATATCTATAATATCACATGACAGTAACTCAGTGCATTAGTCTGAGTCTTTCAGAAACTGCTGATCTACTGGGATTTTCATACACAACCATCTCCAGGGTTTACAGAGAATGGTCTGAAAAAGAGACCGTATCCAGTGAGCAGCAGTTCTGTGTGTGAAAATGCCTTGTTGATGCCAGAGGTCAGAGGAGAATGACCAGACTGGTTCAAGATGGCAGAAAGGCAACAGTAACTCAAATAAGCGCTGGTTACAACCGAGGTCTGCAGAAGAGCATCACTGAATGAACAACACGTCCAACCTTGAAGCAGACGGGCTACAACATTGGACAATAGAAGACTGGAAAGACCTTGCCTGGTCTGAAGAGTCTGGATTTCTGCTGTGACATTCAGATGGCCGGGTCAGAGTTTGGTGTAAACAACATGAAAGCATGTATCAGCGGTTCAGGCTGATGTTGGTGTAATGGTGTGGGGATATTTTCTTGGCACACTTTGGACCCCTTAGTACCAATTGTTGCTGACAATGTCCATCTCTTTATCACCACAGTGTACCCATCTTCTGGTGGCTACTTCCAGCAGGATAATGCATCATGCCACAAAGCTCAAATCATCTCAAACTGTTTTCTTGAACATGACAATGAGTTCCCTAAACTCAAATGGCCTCCACAGTCACCAGATCTCAATCCAATAGAGCAGCTTTGGGATGTGCTGGAACGGGAGATCCACTTCATAGATGCCGACTAATCTGCTGCAACTGTGATGCTATCATGTCAGTATGGACCTGAATCTCTGAGGAATGTTTCCAGCACCGTGTTAAATCTGTACCACGAAGAGTTAAGGCAGTTCTGAAGGCAAAAGGGGGTCCAACCCAATACTAGTTAAGTGGACCTAATAAATTAGCTGGTGAGTGTATTTAGAGTTAAAACCAAAACCAATAATAAAAAAACCTTTTTCATAATTAAAAAAATAAAGACTGAAATTAAATAAAATATGAAAACAATTAAAGGTATTTTATTACAACTACATTTCTCATTTTCATACTAAAACTTAAAGATATAGACATTTAAAATAAACAAAAATTACAAAAACATATTAACAAAGTCTTCACAATTTTATTTAAATGAATAACACTGATTAGAGTATTGCACTGTTACCAACTCCAAAATCTATTGTAATCAATTGTACATCGAGTCTCCTTTGCTCTTTTTGTGTGAAATGCACTAATTATGATGCACATCATCTATGAAGAGCGTTCCAAATCATTCACTTATGAGCGTCCATAACGCTTAGAACGCTGCCTAAGTAGACTGTAAACAGCAAGGCAGCTCGCTGGGTTTTGGAACAGAGTGCATGTTTAATCTTCTCAATTGATTCCGCTTCAGACGGGGTCCCTGAATAAATCAATTCATATACAAATTCATCAGCTTATGAAACAAAAGCGAGTCGTGTGTGCCTCACGGTTTCATTCTGTTGCAACAAAAAACAATATGAGTGTTTCTATCAAGCTTCTAAAGAAAGAAATTAACAGATAACAGCCTCATTTACAAGAGGAACACAGCATATTGGTGCTTGATATATCATGAATTCTATTTGCTAGTAATTATGCAAAACTACAGATGAAAAAATATTTGAGAAGGGGTTAGACATAAGATATGAAACGGCTTAAATCGATGCAAGAGAGACTGAAAATGCTATTATGATTAGAAGGCAATCTGCTATTCCTGCCACTGGTGTGAATTGAGAAAAATGACTGGCCATAAATATATCGTACCAGCCATAAAACGGCATAATAGGATTAGGATTTCATAGCGGTTTTCTCCTGCATTTGTGCAAACAGCACAGGTGTCACTCGGGATGAGTCTCTGTGTCTGGATGAATCTGCACCTGTCACAAAAAATACCTGAAGATGGATTGTGAATTTGTTCCTCCTCAGTCTCTGGATTTCAAATCTCTTTTGCTAACTGTTTGCTATATGTTGCAGCACATTTCATTGAACATGTTTGTAAAATGCACCATTTCCTAGTATTTCCGTGTTCTTTAAGTCTAATTTTTGAAAGGATTTTGTGTGTGTATATATATATGCATGCATGCATATTTGGTAACACTTTACTTAAAGCCTTTATCTATAATGCATTATAAAGGTATTCATAATGTACATCATAAAGCATTATATCTTTTCATAAATAATTGTACCAAAGTTAAAATGCATTATAATATTCACATCTGAAATTAGCTGTTGTGTTTGAATGCATTACACTTTCTAAAAGTGTATTATAATGTAATACAACTGTGGTTACAATTATCATGTGACCATACAATGCATTATAAGAGGCATTACAAGTCATAATTAATGCATTAAAATACTTTTATAATGCATTAAAATACTTTATAATGCATTACACATAAAAGCTTTAAGTAAATGAGCCAAGAGCGAGCTTGAATGTGTTTTGTTTGAGAGGCTGCTCACTGCAGAGCCATGGGTGGAGCATTGGGCGTAATGGGTGGAGCTAGAAGATCCAACCACACCCCAACCCTTCCCATTAGATCCACAGAGGTCAAGCTCAACCCATGGAAAGTCATTGCACATGCAGAGCAAATTACTACAAACTTTTCTTTAGAATGACAGTCATTGTGCACAATAAGAGATAGTAAATAGTGTCAAGTGTGAATTAATGGTGACTTTAATCTTGGAGTGTGTGTGTACTGTGCTGTGAATAAATCCAGGATGGGATACATACACAATTTTAAACCTGCCACAATTTTCTTAAGTCAATCAAAGGTGCTTTAAAACCCCCTCATGGCAAATCAATAGCATAAAATGCAATCTTTGGTCCAAGAGTTAGCTTTGATTGTGTCTCTGGCTAAAAAAAAGTAATAAATTGAATCCACACACAGCTTATCTGAGTCGAGGCGAGATCTGTTGCCGTTTCTTGTTTTAACAGGGGCATTTGGCCTTTTGAGGTCTTTATCTGCCTTTACAGACTGAATTTTCTCCCTGTTTTCCTGATAAACATGCTGTGATTGTGAAATTATCACATTCAGTTCTCTCTCTCTCTCTGTGTGTGTGTGTGTGTGTGTGTGTTTGGTGCTGGCAACTCATCTTGTAGGCTGCCTGGAGAATGATGTTATCTTGGGACAAACCCGAAACTTTCATTTAAGGTTAATATGCTGGAGTTGGCTGCACTAGAATGTGGATATGAACACAGGATAAGACCAGTTTTATCACTACACTTTCAATATAGATTGTGTGTGTGTGTGTGTGTGTGTATACACACACCAAAGTAATGCCATCCTGTTCTTCATATAAAATGGTTTTCATGCCGTACCTTTGAGGAGAGCGAGATTTCAGAGTGATTTTTAAAGTAATTTCATAGATTGACATTTACTTCCACCTGGTCTCGACTTACTGTGAGTTTAGCGGTGAGGAAACGTTTCTTTCATTTCTGTACAGCAGATGGTCACCAAACCTGGCAAAGTACTGTGGAGCGTAATGGCAGCGCTCACATCAGCATAAAAGCCATAAAGAGAGCGCTGCGACTTTGCACTTTTTTTTTGTTATTTTATTTTAAGTCGAATTAAATCATCATTGACCCCATTTATTTTCTTAATGCATGTTACTGAACAATTGTGAACAATTCAGCTGTGTGTGTGTGTGTGTCCTGGTAAACCCTACATTCTGGGGACAAAATGTTCCCACAAAGATGGTAATATCCAAAATCCTTGTCCTTGTGGGGGAATTTTTTTGTCTCTGTGAGGAAAACCGTTTATAAATCATATTAAATTGTTTTCTGAAAATGTGAAAATGCAGAAAGTTTTCTGTGATGGGTAGGTTTAGCGTTAGGAGATCAGTATGTCTATGGAATGTCCCCATAAATCATGAAACACAACGTGTGTGTGCGTGTGTTTTGGGGTCAGTAAGATTTTGTTTCAGAAAGTGACATTAAGACATTTATCATGTTCTAATAGCTTTCTATTTCAAATAAATTCTGTTCTTTTGAACTTTCTAGTCATGAAAGAAGCTTGAAAAAATGTATCATGGTTTCCCCCAAAACATTAAAGGGGTCGTTGATTATGATTTGACTTTTTTAGCTGTAGTAAGTGTGTAAAGTTGCTGTTTGAGCATCTGCAAAAAAACGACATCTGCAAAGTTATGACGCTCAAGGTTCAAAGCAAGATATTTTCTTTTAAAGAAATAACTTTTTAAGGACTACAACAAACGGCTGGTAGGGACTACAAGAAGTTTCTTCACGGGTTAGTGACATCACTAACCCTAAGATTTACATAAACCCCGCCCCCGGCAGCACACAACAAAGGCCATGTTGAGAAGAGGAAGAGTTGTTGTAGTCGAACACATTTGGGAGTCGCTCAAGCTGTCGATCCGTCTTTCACATTTATTGCAGTAGAGTATGAACACAAATACAATAGCATGTCATAAAAGCAAGATGACAACATAAGTTATAACCGTAATTAAACTAAACTACACATGTTCTTTCTTCATGCAGCAGATATTCTCTGGCTCTGTGCATCTTACAACAGTTCCCACACGAGCGATTTATAGATTATCATGACAGAAAGTACAAATCGATGACTTGAAGATAGTTAACGCCACATCACATCATAAATTCATCAACTATCCATTCAGAAACTTCCTTTCATTCTACGTTATCACTTCTTCTTGAGTCTCTCCATCATTGTCCGACTCCAGTTTGAACATAAAAGGCTGAACAGTTTCTGACATTTTCAGTGTGTCTGCGTGAGGTAGTCGGAGCTGCAAACACAAGCTCTTGAAGCTCTACTCTCTTCTAGAAAGGAGGCCGGGAGCCGCAGCTCATTTGCATTTAAAGAGATACACACAAAAGCAGCGCGTTTTTGCCCACCCTCAAAAAGTGACAAATTTAACATGCTATAAAAATGATCTGTGGGGTATTTCACATACACACTCTGGGGACATCAGAGACTTATTTTACATCTTGTAAAAAGAGGCATTATAGGATCCCTTTAAGCAGCACAACTGTTTTCAACATTGATAAGGATGAGACATTTTTCAGGAGATTTCTGAAAGTGTGACTGAAGACTGGAGTAATGCTGAAAAAATCAGCTTTGAAATTACATTTGAAAATATATTACAGTATAAAACATTTTAAATTGCAATAAAAAAAATTTATCAAATAAACGCAGACATGGTGAGCATAAGACATCTTTCATAAATAACATTTTGTGATTTATTTATGGATTGAAGTGATAATTTCCCTGTCATTTTCCATTGAATGGCTCTGCATAAACAAATGTGCTTCTTTAAAAATTTGCCTTTCATTAAGAAGTCATTAACAAACATTATAATAATACTTAACAGATCATTAGCTCAAGTACATTTAAATATAATTATGCATGAAAATATCAATCAAAATTTCATGGCAACTCTCTGAATGTACTTTAACTAATGATCTGTTGAGAATTATATAATGCAATAATGTTTACTGACATTTTTACATGTTATGAAGGAAATGTGGCGGTTCTTGCACATGTAAAACACTAACAGGGTGTTGACGTGTGGTTGCCAAGGCGTTTTCTGTGTTCTTTTGGTCTCTGAAAGAGGTATGTGGACCATTTCTAATTTAAGCCTGTGGGGTTTTCTCACCTTTTTTCTCAGCTGACAGGTGAAAATCCAGGTGCTTCAGACATTAATGACTTTCTAAGCTGATGTTAATTACACAGCAAAGTTTAATACTTTGTGTTTGGAGTAATTAATGATAGTAATGCTTAACTTATAAAGACTACAAATAACTTCTAGGAGAATTTCTGATGAATTCTTTCAAAGACCTGTAATCACTAATTGAAATAAATATATAACTATCCCAGACGTGCAGACGTGCAGTATTCCCAAAAGTCAGTACTTGTTCACTTGTTGTATCAGATGTTGAAACATCAGCCGCTGGGTTTCCAGATCCCTCTCGAGGAGCTGTTAATAGTGGCGGCTCACATGCTTCATCACCGCCAGCTCTGTTTAAAGCGGACCGGCTCTGTGGCGGCTGCCGTACGAAACTTCTCCATTCAATCTCCTTCATGAGCTGTCATTCTGCTTTCTCATCATAGAGCTTCAGAGCTGAGTTTAGGCATGTTAACTGAAACGAAGCATTGCTGAACTGATTGAGAAAGACAGCGTTTGAAACGTGTCCAGTGTATCAAAACGGGGGGAGGAAGATCAGGACCAACACTGCTGATAGAATCAGAGAAACTGGATTATGGAACAGGACCGGGGCTAGTTGTCACTAGAGTTTTTGCAAGGACTTTGTCAAGTTAAGCAAGATGTCCCATATATGTTTATCATATTGTTATATGCAACAGGTTTTACATTTAAATGTTGGAATTTTATACATGGTTTTATTCATCTTTTTTAAATTAATTGTTCTGTGCATTATAATTGTTTAAATTATAAGCCTATAATATGCCATTTAAGGTCAGATTTCCAAATTACTGACAGGTCGGTAGGTGTGACTCTGGACCACAAAACCAGTCATAAGCTTTTTTATATATATATATATATATATATATATATATATATATATATATATACATCATAATAAATAAGCTTTCCTTTGATGTATGGTTTGTCAGGACAATACTTGGCAACTATTTGACAATCAGGAATCTGAGGGTGCAAAAAAATCTAAATATTGAGAAAATCACCTTATAAAGTTGTCCAAATGAAGTCCTTAGCAACGCATATTACTACTAATAATACATTTGATATATTTACAGTAGGAAATTCACAAAATATCTTCACGGAACATGATCTTTACTTAATATCCTAATGATTTTTTGGCATAAAAGAAAAATCTATAATTTTGACCCATACAAATTGTATTGTTGGCTATTGCCAGTATACCTGTGCAACTTATGACTGGTTTTGTGCTCCAGTGTCACACATATTTCGTCACGCAGTTAGATGATTTTAGAAGTCTGGTTTATCACAATCACACTGAGCATCTACAAGCACCTGTAACCCTGGGAGGAAGAAATATTCATCCTAACTCTTTAACTCGATTCTGCTTCTGTTTGTGATCAGGCCATTTAAAGCCGTTAAACTCTGCTTTAAAACACGAGCTCTGTCGTATTCTGCAATTTGTTTCTGAAGAGCGCAATTTCGGTGACGTAGCGGAGTCGTACAGTAAGCGCGCGAGTGTCTGATGCAACAAATCGTGTGCGCGCGCTGCATTCATGCACAGACGCGTTTCAGCACATTCTCATTGTTTCCACGCACACTCGGGAAGGATAATGTTTGATTTGTCGTGTATGTTGTTGTGTTTAGTAATCGTAGGTTCATGTAGTCAAAGATTTGGGAGTTTTTGGCGTCTCCGTGTGGTCCTGTTCGGTATCGCAGCTTGACTCGTCTAAAATGAAACTCGTCCGTTGTTGTTGCTCTGTACACACACTATACACTGTGAATTCTGTAACTTTTTTATGTAATTTATTTATTTATTTATTTTTATGGGTGCTTAGGTGTGTATAGGTGCAAAATAAATGTTTAATGAGATAAATGGCGTATGCTTAATTTTACTATAAGTGTGTGATTAATTGGAATTAAATATTTTAATTGACTGACAGGCCTGAAATAAAAAAAAAATATATAATTATATATATATATATAATTATATATATATATATATATATATATATATATATATATATATATATATATATAATTATATATATATATATATATATATATATATATATATATATATATATATATATATATATATATATATATATATATATATATATATATATATATATATATATATATATATATATATATATATATATACACACACACTATATGCACCTTTCAATGTAATTAAACGTTTTAAACTTTTTACATTTTTAACCATTTAAAAAATTTTTTTACTTAAAACAATTTTTTTTTAATAATTTCTAAAATAATTCTTATTTTTTTATTATCAAATGGTAATAATTACAAAAATAATTTTTCATGTTTTCTTTTTCTAGATGAGGCATCCTCCAGCTATGATAAATGGTGAGTAAAAGCTTGATTAATAACTATATTATTAAATGTAATTTTGCACCATATTTATTTGTCGTTAACTTGCCTGTGCCTCGCCTGTTACCAGGTCAGTTTCAGTCAGATGGCAAACAGCAAATTAGCTACACATAAAGTAGCAGCGAGCAATTCAGCCAGTTCAATTTTGTTCAGTTTATTAAATTACAATAAATTATTTCTTTGTAAAGTATCCCAGTGATATTTTCCCGCTTCCATAAATGCACTGATTGGTTATCTTCCCCACTGAGAAGAAGACGATTCAGCTAGAAAGCCTGCTATTTGCAGACACAGCTCTCTTATCAGAAGTCTAAACGGCTGAAAACTTCAGAGCAGGATTCACACAGCGCTCTCATTTCCATCCCAACAGAGGACTGCTGCTTTCACACACACGCACAGTCTCCACCTCATAGTCTTTCAGATGTTCTAACTTTAACAATCTCCTGCGATGTCAGTAGATAAAAATCATAATATTTGATTAACCGTCTATTCAAATATTTGGTTAGGTGTGGGTAATGAGCAGTTTGCTGTTGTGTGTGTGTCAGCAGGAGGGATGTTCTGTACCGACTCCACTAACCAATGTTCCATACGTTTGGTTGAATTCTTTCTCCTCTTAAAAGGGATATTTCACCCAAAAGTGAAGCACTATCTTTATTTACACCCTGATACAGGTTTGGAATGACCGGAGTAAATAATGACAGAATCTACAAAGCTGTCAAGCATTTTTTTAAAAATCAAAAGAATATGAATCATGCATTCCAAATCCCCAGAAGTCATATTTTATTCACACTCCTGAATAAACTATTTTATCTAAAATGTTCCAACTTTAAAAGGCAAAACACTACAGGCAAAACCATTGTATGTTTCATGTTTCAAAGATTTCAGACTAGAGGAAAGAAAACATCCAAAACATTTAAGTGTTCATTTTATTACGTTATCTATTTGCAACTGATTCTGATCTTAATCACTTTAATGGCTTTTTCTCAACAAAAGATTTTTTTTCTGCACTGCCCGTATGAAAATGTATTGAAGTGTGCTATTAGTAATCTTCTTTTAAATTAAAAATAAGAAAGTATACTTTCAGTCTACTTTTTATGTACTTCCGAGTAATATACTTAAAATTGCATTTAAGTATACTTGACTTATACTGACAGAAAAGTGTAAGTATATTTGGCCTATACTTGTACTCAGTCTTATGACTGATATACTTAATTATACTTAAGTGCACTTGGCTTGTAGTTGTTTACCCTTTTGAGTAGCCCATTAAATACTTTTTCAGTTTTACATACTGTCTTATAAACTTGCGTTGTTTGAAAATACGGATTTATAAAGAAAATGGATATGTTACTAATTCTGAGTATCTGAATTGTGTAGGCTAGTCCACTGGTAGTGTACAGGAATTTACTTCAAATCTACTTTACTCTTTCGCCGCCATTTTCCGGCTATGCATGTTTTCACTGTTATACTGTAGGGGGCGCTATGACATCTTCTAAAAGAGTAGAGTCTCTTGATCAAAACACAGGTAAAGAAGCAACAGAAACACGCAAGTGAAGAAACATTAAACGGCATATAAATCAAAACTGCCAAATGTGACCGAATGTAATGTAAACGACTGCGAAGCTTTAGGGCCGTTGATCTGATCCATCTGTGTTTTGATCATTGTTCTGAATCCAATCCAGACGTAGTCTTTTTTTTTTTCTTCATTTTTTGGTTTTTTTGTTTTTTACTTAGCCGCATTCAAGCGTTGATAAAGGATGCATGAAGCTAGAATACAATGTTTTTAAAATGGAAAGAGTTAAAGTACAGTTAAAGGTATATGCCAAGTATAAAAAATTAATACCTAAATAGGAACGCAGTAGTAGGCCTATACTTAAAGTGCAAGAAAGAATATAGTTTACCATTTATATGAGTATGATGTAATATTCACTTAAAGAAAACTTGGACCCACTTTATATTAGGTGGCCTTAAAGGAACACGCCAACTTTTTCAACTGCATTCATCTTGATCATCATTCTGAATCCCATCTGGATGTAGTCTGACAAAAACGTGATTTTTCTCAGCTTTTAGCTCAAAACGTTTTTACGAAAAACTTTATGAAACGTACCCACATTCAAGTGTTGATAAAAAAGGAATGCATGAAGCTGGAATAAAATGTTTTTGTTTAAAAAGCACATTCAGATATTCATACAACAAAATATTCTGAGGGCCATAAAACTTTAGTGCAAATTATCAAAAACACTGGCGGTGGCTGGCTTTTTTCAAAACCACTGGCAGGGAAAGAATGAATAAATACCATCTTAAGTGAGGGTTAATATCAGCATATTTATGTGCAATCCCCATCGGTATTAGCTTCAGTTGGAGAGCCCACTTGTCAGTCGTCCACTAGTTCAAAATAACTTTTGCTGTTTTGTTTTTCAGATTTCAGCGGAACATGCAGAAGAGTGTCAGGGAGCATTCAAAACCCTGCAAAATCCCACCAGTTTCATACAGAGAACAGACAGCTCTGACAGGTGTTGTCAAGCTGCATACAAATGCCGCTGCGTTCTGCATTTCTGCCTGAGGAACCGTCACTAATGGCTGCGAGGCAGTTCGAGATCTTCAGCTCCAAGTGCACGTAAATGCATCATAATGCCTTCAAAAGTGTCATGCCTCTACGTGTTGACGGTCGTTTGCTGGGCCAGTGCTCTGTGGTATCTAAGTATATCCAGACCCACGTCATCCTACGTGAGCCAACTGTCTGTGCCGGCGCGTAAAACGGCAAAATCGCTCAAGAGCAATGCCACCACCACCTTCAGCAACATCAGGACGCGTCCGCTGAACCCACACGCCTTCGAGTTCATCATCAACGAGCCCAAGAAATGCGAAACCAATGTGCCCTTCCTTGTCATCCTCATCACGACCACGCACAAGGAATTCGACGCCCGCCAGGCTATCCGGGAGACGTGGGGCGACGAGAGCACATTCAGCGACCTTCGCATCATAACGCTGTTTCTTCTCGGACGCAGTATGGATGTGGTGCTTAACCAAATGGTGGAGCAAGAAAGCGAAATCTTTCACGACATCGTAGTCGAGGACTTCGTCGACTCGTACCACAACCTCACTCTAAAAACGCTGATGGGAATGCGCTGGGTGGCGACTTACTGCAACCAAGCCAAGTACGTGATGAAAACAGACAGCGATATCTTTGTGAACATGGACAACTTGGTGTATAAACTCTTGAAGCCGGCAACCAAACCTCGACGGAGGTACTTCACCGGGTATGTCATCAACGGCGGACCCATACGGGACATGCGCAGCAAATGGTACATGCCCAGAGACCTCTATCCCGAGAGCAAGTACCCGCCATTTTGCTCGGGCACGGGGTACGTGTTCTCGGCGGACGTGGCCGAGCTCATCTACAAGACTTCCCTGCACACCAGACTCTTGCATCTGGAGGACGTTTACGTCGGGGTGTGTTTGAGGAAGCTGGGCATTCACCCGTATCAGAACAGTGGCTTCAATCACTGGAAAATGGCCTACAGTCTCTGCAGGTACCGCCGAGTCATCACCGTACACCAGATCTCCCCTGAGGAGATGCATCGCATCTGGAACGACATGACCAGCAAGAAGCATCTCAAGTGTTAGTCAAAGATGCCTGAGAACATGTGCATTTGTGCCCTTTTTAATACCCAGAAGATGTTCTTTCTTAGAAACACTAACGTCCTCCTGGGGCATTTCAACAACATTGTTTAGTAGTGGGATGAGAATCGGTTGGGGAAATGTGCTATTCGTGTTAATATTATAACTGTGCCAGTCTGTGAAGGTTCGTTTGGATGCACATCAAACGTCTCGGGTGAATGTCCTTGATCGTTCACTTTTCTTTGCACATACAAAACAAAAAGTTCCATGCAACGTTGCTTTGTTTACTGTATGTGAAAGCGCCTGCATACTGTTTGTTTACATGTTCAAAAACCTCTTTTCTTGGAAAAGATAACGCCGATGTATAGTTCGTTATTTATAAGAAGTCTAAAAATTATTTTCTTACTCCTAGAAGTTGAAGACATTGCAGCTGACACATGTTTGTAGTTATACTGTAAATCTATATATCTAAAGTCATTAACGCTTGGTATCAAGTGTCATCTAGTAGTCAAGAGTATCTACTGGACATGCTCAACCCTGTAGAAACGTTGCTTAAGGAACGCAGTGTTAATGTGGCATATAATGAAGCACTTTGAGTGAGAAACATGAAAAAAAGTGGGAAACTTGAAAGTGGATTTTTTTTCTTTTCTTCTGTAGTATTTGACTTAATTGAAGCCAAAATGTGATTCACGTTTTGTTTCGTTTTTATTTTTTTATTTTATTGTCTGGGGATTTGACATTTAACTGTGAAAACAATAATCCCCATGGGTACTATTGTATTATACTGTGTATTTTTTTACATAAAAAAATATATAACAAAGTGCTTTTTTTTTTTGGAAGCGTTGATCTTTGTTTTGCGCATTTATATTCAAAGGTTAGTCAGTTAGGAAAATAAGTTAATTTTATTCAGCAAGGACACAGTAAAATGATCAAGTGACCGTAAAGACATTTGTGATGTTACAAAAGATTTCCATTTCAATTAAATGCTGTTCTTTTGAACTGAATTCTGAAGAAAAGAAAATCTTAAACAGCATAACTTTAACTGTTTTCAACAATGATAATAAGAAATGTTTCTTATCAGAATGATTTCTGAAGGGTCGTGTGACACAGAAGACTGGAGTAATGATGCTGAAAAAAAACAACTGATTTTAAAATTTAATATTTCATAATTAGTTGTTTTTTTCCCACCATTTATCAAATACAAATTGATAAACTAAAGACTTTAAAGCCTGATTTGTACAACTTTTGCTTGGAAATTTTCTAACATTTGAGGAGCATGAAAACAATTGTCAAATACGTGTAACTTTTGAATTTGACATCTTGCCTTTAGATGAACGTGTTTGACAGTATAAATGTGCTGTGGAGTTCCAGTAAAGTGTCCAGCCCACCTTGGAGGATTTTGCCAGTCACTCGTCCTGCCAAATGCCTACAACAGTGGCACTTGGCAGACTGGTTAGGCAGCTCGAGATGTGCCAAACGGTGGTCTTGCCAAACTCCGTCAACACCCGTGACAAAGTCTTTGGCGTCATTGTATGTGGCATAATGGAGCAAGTGCTTTAAAGCAACCGATTTCCAGTCAGGAATGGGTCTATTATGGGAGGCCTTCCAGGAAGGCTGTTGTCAGGGTGGGATTAAAAGCAATCAGCATGTCTGAGTGAATATCGTGTCAAAAATGGCACTTACCTTGAATAGTGGCACATTTTGGGACCTCTGAGGTATGATCCTACAATTAAACTTTCACATCACTGACATAACTGATATTCATTTCATTGTGGGTGTGTGTATGCACAAGAAATGGCGCACACACACAGGTATATACACTGGTTTAGGTATATACTGTATATATACACATTGCTCACAATTAAATCATACCCTTTTATTCAATACTTTTTGCAAGCTCTTTTTGCCAAGATAACAGCTCTGAGTCTCCTTCTATAATGCCTGATGAGTTTGGAGAACACCTGACCAGAGATCAGAGACCATTCCTCCATACAGAATCTCTCCAATGCTGCGTTCCACTCCACTTTTAGACACGCACTTGCAAACTTCCCCTCTGGGAATCCCTGCCGCCATTTTGAAGTGCGTTCTACTCCGTGAAGTGGACGAGGGAAGTTTATATGGACAGACCCTCGACCCCTCGATTTTGAGCGAGTCTACACATGTACACTTCAAGCAGCTTCATATACCACAATGCAACACTATTGTGACGTCACCGCATATTGCGTTTAATTTACTCCACCAGAAACAACTCTATATTTTAATTATTTTTAAAAACATTTAAAACAACCCAAACACACCTATATACATATAGAATGCTGCATTAAACAATTTCGGATAGGAAAAAAAAAATAGGGCATTCCAGTTCAGTCCATGGCAAAGGTTCCGCCAGTAGTGGGCACTCATGCAACGTAAGCAATGACGCGCATCCGAGTGAACGAGATGGAGGGAAGTTAGCGAGTGAAGGGCATAGTAAAAACGAACTGGAACGCAGCACAGATCCTCAGATTCCCAGCTCCATGTTGGTGCTTCTCTTCAGTTCACCCCACTCATCTTCTATAGCTGGGACAGTCAGGTTTTAATGTTTTATCTGTTGGTATTTGCTAGAATCCATGATACCGTGTATCTGAACAAAATGTCCAGGATCTCTGGAAGAAAGATAGGCCCATAACATTAAAGATACAGCAGAGTATTTCATTTTACACATGGGGTTCTTTATCCCTGTGTGCACTAAACCCATCTCGAGTGTTTGCTGACAAAAAGCTCTTTTCCTCCATCTGAACACAGAACCAGGTCCCGTCTGAAGTTCCAGTAGTGTCAGTTACTTTTCAAACGTTCTGTGGTCAGATGGGAAAAAAAAGCAAACACTTGAGATGGGTTTAGTGCACACAGGGATAAAGAACCCCATGTGTAAAATGAAATACTCTGCTGTATCTTTAATGTTATGGCCTATCTTTCTTCCAGAGATCCTGGACATTTTGTTCAGACACACGGTATCATGGATTCTAGCAAATACCAACAGATAAAACATTAAAACCTGACTGTCCCAGCTAGAAACCTTATAATGGGCCATGGTTGGATCTTCCATCAGGACAATGATCCAAAACAAACATCAAAATCAACACACAAACGTGTCACTGAGCACAAAATGAAGCTTCTGCCATGGCCATCCCATGGCAGAAAACCTTTTGTTTTCTTCCTTGTGCTTTAACTGTGAATTAGCACGGTCCATGGAGCGGACCTGTTTACATTTCACTGCCGGTTGTATATTCTGTATATAACTGTGTATGTGACAAATAAAACTCTTGAATCTTGAATCCCAGTCCCTGACCTGAACACTATAGAAGATGAGTGGGGTGAGCTGAAGAGAAGAGCTGGGAATCTGAAGGATCTGGAGAGATTCTGTATGGAGGAATGGTCTCTGATCTCTGATCAGGTGTTCTCCAAACTCATCAGGCATTATAGAAGGAGACTCAGAGCTGTTATCTTGGCAAAACAAGCTTGCAAAAAGTATTGAATAAAAGGGTATGATTTAATTGTGAGCAATGTGTATTAGAGAAAAACGTGTGTCATAAGATTGTCCCCCGATTTAAAATTCTTATTCTCCAATGAAAGGTTCGAATTTTATACATTTTTAAAACAAAAGATCAAAAGTATTAACAACGCAGATTTATTTTCACAGCCTTCTTTGGTCATATTTACCAAGGGTATGAATACTTTTGAGCACCACTGTACATGCACACAAGGGATGCAACAATACAGTTAGTCCACGGTTCAATACATACCTCAGTTTTTAACTACGGTTTTCGGTTGGTTCTGATGGCTTGTCACATCAGTTTTTTGCTATTCTCTTAAGTGACAAGAACAGCAAGAGGTTAAGGAGAAAAAAAAACTTTTTTTCGTGCAATACTCTTTCTTCATTTTACTTAAAAGACTTGAAAAACCTTAAACTTAAAACTTTACTTAAAAAAAACCCATGTACACATTCCTAGTGTATTGTATAATATAAAATAAATATACATACAGATTTACACTGGCAGCTCAGAGCTGTACAGCAGCATTTAAGTATCAAATTGAATGAATAAATGTAAAAATAAAACTACATAGACTTCACTATAAAATATACAGTCTTTTGTTGTTTTATGAACATTAAAGGGATAGTTCACTCAAATTTAAATTCTGTCATTGATTACTCGCGTTTAAGTTGTTTTAAACCTGAATAAAGTTCTTTCTTCTGTTGAACAAAATATCTTTTGAAGAATGTTGGAAACCAAACAGTTGAAGGTCCCCATTGTAGGAAAAAATACTATGGAAGTCAATGGCTACCATCAGCTGTCTGGTATTCAACACAAGAAATGAATACAGGTTTGGAACAACATTAGCGAGTAAATAATGACTGAATTTTAGAGGTGAACTGTCCCTTTAAGGACAGCGGCAGCATGTTCACTAGGCTGCTGCTGTCACTTTAAGACCTGCACACATCTAATATACAGACAGGCCGATTTTACTTTAACTTTAGACATAACTGACTGCGTTTGTTAACCTTGTGTGTATTTGACAATATTAGCGCTGTAAGACTACTTAGTCCAGTAATCACGCGTTTGACAGGCACGCTCAGAAAAGCGCAAATTAAAAAAAGCTGAAATGTTTAACCGGCATGCAAATAATGAACTTTCGTGATTGTGAATAACTATAGTGTTCCGTGAGTATAACTCTACCAGTAACGTGTGATGTGAATGTACGTTGTTCGGTATATTGGGATGGAGGCAAATGATACTACGATATTTTTTTCAAAAGTAGACTTTGGAGACACTTTAACCGTCCACGATCCAAAATCTGTTATTGTACACCCGACCCACACCACAGATTTGAAAGATGGTGCGCACTGCAGCCTCATGTCACCGCTCTGTTAAAGTGGGAAATTGGGCACCAGAATTGCAAACATGGCTAAACACCCCCTAACTTTAGTGCATAGTGATTGGATATTTGCTCATATCAGCGCATAGACTCACAGGCACACTCAAACAGAGCCAAATCGGCGAGAAATAAAATTATTAATTAAATGCAAAACGAAAAAAAAAAACGCAATTCACTAGCGCATATTGACCTGTGAATGCCGTACCGAACAGTTCAATATTATATTGATAATTGTGGCATCCCTAATACACACACACACACACAGTACTGTGCAAAAGTCTTAGGCTCGCTAGTATTTTTACACACAAAAAGTGTGTTTAAGCCAGTTATTTATATCTTTTGCTGTAGTGTGTCAGTAGGAAATATCAGTTTACATTTATAAATTAATTGCCATTAATTTACATTTGACACTTGAAGAAACCTTCCTGCAGAACGACAGGAACAGGTGTAGGAATAGATGAGGTGACAAAAGCCGTTTAAACGCAAAGGGTGCTCACCCCAAATATCCATCTGATTTAGTTAATAGAAGTTCATTCATAAATAAAAGCTATTTATGTTATTATTTTTGACAGCATTCTCACTTTAAAGCATTCTGACAAGAGCCTAATCTTTTCTCAGTCCTGTAGTTCTGCAGGAAGGTTTCCTCGAGTGTCTGGGAGACGCTGCCTCAGTTCTTCTGGATTTAGTCTGTCTCAGTGTTTTCTGTTTCTTCATGTGATCACAGATGGACTCGATGATGGTGAGATCAGATCATACCGGCTGCTGGCAGACTTATTGAGCACAAAAAAAAACAAACAAACAAATCTCACTGGATTATTACAATTAATTGCAAAATTAATGTTTGGAAATGTAAACTGATATTTCCTACTGACCCACTACAGTAAAAGATATAAATAACTGGCTTAAAGACATTTTTCGCGTGAAAACACCAACGTGCCTAAGACTTTTGCACAGTACTGTGTGTGCGCGCGTGTATATATTTATTCTACTTCACTTCTTGTGATTCTTGTATACCCAGGAAGTGACATCATTTGGACTCCTTCTACAGCATGATGGAAGGAAAGAAAATAATCTCACTCCATTTCTCAATTGTTTTAACTTAAAAAGAGTTGTCATATTTCATTTGTCATATTCAACCTTTCAAGAAAAAAAAATCTTTAAGGTTTTTTTTTTTCTTCAAAAGTATTTACTTTGGCTCTTTGCATGTATTTCGAGACTTGTATTTCAATGTGTTCCAAGACTAAAAAGATAATGAAAATATATCTGCATATTGATGCATTTACTCTGGTTGCTTAAAATCACCCCTTTTTCAGCTATTGCAAAGGAAAAATGCTATTAAAATCCAGTTCAATTGTTTTTCTGAATGTTTTTTAAATAAATCTAATGTGGCATAATGTGACTATTAGTGAAAATTTAAATAATATAAAATAAATAAATACAAATGTAATTTACCACATGCAATAATTTGACCATTACTAAAAAAATTTTTTTTTTAAAAGACAAAATAATAATAATAATATAATAATATTATCAGTGCTGTCAAATTGATTAATCGCGATATACACTCACCTAAAGGATTATTAGGAACACCTTTTCAATTTCTCATTAATGCAATAATTTTACATCTCCAGCACCATCATTTGAGATATTTGATAAATTACCCAGTCCTAAGTAGTTCAAGTACTCACATAAATGCTCTACATCTCACATAAATCTGATGGTTTTTACCATTTCATGAAGAGACGATTAGACACTAAAACACTGTAATGAAATCTCTTTCTAGGGGTTTGCTGGTGGTAAATTATAGCAATTACAGTATATAAAAACACACAGAGAGGCAGGCAAAAGATAATATCATAATCACATTATACGGTTAGGATCCTTTTCCTTCCAAAACACAGCCATGCTCCGGTTTAATAGTAGCAATTCTTTTTTTTATTTGTTGTACCTTCGCAGAAAGTTTATATTCTTTGCTGATTACAGAAAGGGAACATGGGCTGAATAGTAAGGGAGG
This sequence comes from Paracanthobrama guichenoti, assembly GCA_018749465.1. Classification (NCBI taxonomy): domain Eukaryota; kingdom Metazoa; phylum Chordata; class Actinopteri; order Cypriniformes; family Gobionidae; genus Paracanthobrama; species Paracanthobrama guichenoti. The sequence goes on along the minus strand of CM031951.1, from coordinate 38,532,386 downwards.
TACACGCATGGTATATAGAAAACACAAATCAACTTCTTAATAATAATAATAATAAAGTTAACATTATTTACATTTGGGCTGAGAACAAAATAATTTAATTCAAGCTACTATACTCGTTTTGGACACACAGATGGCTTTTCTGTCATTCAGTAGTAGACATTTGGTTTCCTTTACAAAATACTTCACGTTTGCTGATAGACAGATGCATTCTGGGTTCAAAAACAAACACATTCTAGTGCTGTAAAAATGACACATAACCATCGACGGCTTTTTGACAACACATCA
>CM031951.1:38474601-38527101 GCA_018749465.1 Paracanthobrama guichenoti | reverse complement strand
TTTACCCTTAAACTGACTCACACATCTTAAACCAGTATCAATTCATGTGTATATAGCCTACTGTATGTTTTAAAATTTCACATTTAAAGAAATCTAGTGTTTGATCACATCCAAGTATGTATTCAAATGCAAAACCTTAAAATAAGTAAGCAGTTATGATCTGCAATACTTTGAGCAACTAGACTAGATAGGCCTACATGTATATTTATTAAAGAGCCATACAGGCACCTAATGGCATTACAATTGAAAATAATTTTTCCAGCCACAAAATGACTCTAATATGCCTTGCATTGGAATTCTCCATTTTAACCTTAATTACTACACTAATTGTAATATAAATGATACAAATATTAGAAGAAAAATTTTAAGTGGTCATTAAAGGACCATAATTATTGCACAAATAGTATTTAGTACCAAAAGATCTCCTTAAAATATTCAATAAATATTATTAAACTAAAATGTAGAACATTTATTTAATTGAAAAATAGTTAAGGTGTATGGTCACAGTGTGACCAATTAGTAAGGAATACCTGAGGGCTAAATACAAGAAAAACATTATCTCCATTACTCTCCATAATAAAATGATACTGTAAATGTGGTTGACGTAATAATCAATGCACACTATGCTGTACTGTTTACCAAAAATCGCAGCAAATACCTGTATAGTTACACTGTTGTCTATCCGCTTAAGCCATTCAAATGTATTGACACGGCGCTGGTTTGTTTAGAAGAGAGCTCCATGAACCACGTCTCGCCGCTTGGAGACGAACGCATGTCGCACCTCTGTTTTTCAACGGCTCTGGCTTTAACTGTTATGCCACATCAAGTGTGCCAAAACACTATTTGTTGTTTGAATTTCATATTAAAACTTTTAAAAAATTGAAAAGCTTCATATCAAAAGCAGGTTTGGCAATTTGATGTGAGATGTACTTGGGCAGAGTGAGACAGAGCCTGAAAGCGTCTCACGACAAAAATGCGTGAACGCTGGAAACCCTGCAGTTCGAATGGAACGCACTTTGTGTGTGTGTGTGTGTGTGTGTGTGTGTGTGTGTGTGTGTGTGTGTGTGTGTGTGTGTGTGTGTGAGAGGTGAGAGAGACAGAGACGGAGGGAGTGCAGGGAAAGGAAATGCAGCTGAACGAATACGCTGCATGATTTAAATAGCGTTAAAACATTTTTATAACGAAACGCAATATGTTAGTTATACATATATATATATAACTAACATATTGTGCGTTAACATAACGCACAAATTAGTCTATGTGTGGGAAACACTGAGTACACTGTACTTGTTTTTTGATGTAAGTATGTTAATTAGATAAAGAAAAATGTAATTAGAAAAATCTAATACAAATAATAAAAAGGTTATTTTATGCAATTGTGCATGCTATGCAGTTTTCTGCCTAATACAGCAGTCGCTATCAACATGCTGATGACTATCAACTCAGTCGTGCAGTATTTGAGGGTCCATTTAAGTTAGGATGCCACCTTGGAAGACAGCTGCCTATGTAGGGAGTAGACAGCAAGGCACCTCACCAAGTTTCGCAATGTATCCATCAACCGTAACGCTAGTAAACCGGGAAAATTTTGCACAATATGAGATTACATGGTGCAAACTCGACTTGCATCAGTATCTACGTCTCACCTCAGAAAGCTCCGTTTAGATGACTTTTACAGCTCATAATAAATGGGTTTAATTCATGCAGGTGCTTTAACAGCAATAGCAGCTTCGCATTTGTGCTTTTAAACCCTTTAGAGCACTGGCCCACATTTACTTAAATAAATAAATAAATAACCAACCCATACTTGGTAATCAACATTGTGCAACGAATTATGTCAATAGTTTAAATTGCATTGAATCTGGATCATTGCCCTCCCTAATGATTACTATTTGCATACTTTTTGACTTAATTTCCAACAACTAATATCTAAGAGACTTCAAAAGGGAGGTTAAGAGATGAGAGGCAAAAAAACAGACGAGGAAAGTAATGAAATTGTGGTCTTCTGACAAGTGTCTAATCACGGAGCGGCGCTGAGCAGAGAGCAGACCATCTTATCGCAGGTAACATGCAGCCCGAGTGTCTGGAGGAAATCGATCGCTCGCTTTCTGCTGTCCGTTTTCTCGAGAGGAGCTCAGGGTCAGACGACTGATCTTAGAGAGGGGTGTGTGTGTGTGTGTGTGTGTGTGTGTGTGTGTGTGTGTGTGTGTGTGTGTGTGTGTGTGTGTGTGTGTGTGTGTGTGTGTGTTAGTGAGCATCCGCTCTCTCTAAAAAACACTGCGGTGAAATACGGCTGGAGTTCACGCTCCTGCTAAATAAGAGGGACTATGACCCGTAGAAAGGCCTGCCTATAAAACTCCTCGCTGACGCAACTCATTTTTCCTGGGTGAAGCATTATGAATTACTCAGTGAAGGAAGTGCTTCTTATATCGCTCTGTGTGTGTGTGTGTGTGTGTGTGTGTGTGTGTGTGTGTGTGTGTGTGTGTGTGTGTGTGTGTGTGTGTGTGTGTGTGTGTGTGTGTGTTTTTGTGACATATCAGGACACAAATGTGTATAATGACATGGGTATGACATATTGGGGTCCCCATTTTTCAAAAGGCTTATAAATCATACAGAATTAGTTTTTTTTGGGAGAAAGTAAAAATGTGCAGTTTCCTGTGATGGGTAGGTTTAGGGGTAGGGGTAGTGTAGGGGGATAGAAAATACAGTTTGTACAGTATAAAAACCATTACGCCTATGGAATGTCCCCACAATTCACAAAAACAAATGTGTGTGTGTGTGTGTGTGCACTTACGCATGCAGAAAACACTCTGATGGACACATAATATAGATGCTGATATATTAAAGGTGATGTGCAGAAATATTTATACGCTTAAAGGGGTCATGAATTGAGAAATTACATTTTCCTTGATCTTTTGACATGAGAGGTCATTGAACTATAAAAATATCATGCAAGTTTCAGAACTCAAAATAGCTTTTATTAAAACCAAGCTTAGAAAACGTCTCATTTTGGATTTTGTCACATTATTACGTGATAGTGCGACAAAAAAACACCTCTCCAGAGGAAGATCAATGCCTACTTCTACATCATTGCCTTTTCATTGCCCTGCCCACAATTTGCATATCATGTAGCAGTAAATAATACACAGAGAATTACTCTAGCAACAAAACGACAGAGTCGTCTCTGAGACGTTTTGAAGTGCCAAATTGTGGGAAAACTTTTCAGGGTATACTTTTCCATGAAAGGGTGTGCATGGTCTGCAACAATGCTTGGGTATATGGTACGTGTCAAAGTAACTGAGTGGTCTGCGTCTATGCAGCCCCATATGCAACAAACTGAGATGCACTGTGTATTCTGAAACCTTTCAATCAGAACCAGCATTAACTTGAACAATTTGAGCTACAGTAGCTCATCTGTTTTGATCGGACTACACGGGCCAGCCTTCGCTCCACACGTGCATCAATGAGCCTTTGGCCACCCATGACCCTGTGGCCGGTTCACCACTGTTCCTTCCTTGGAGCACTTTTGATAGATCCTGACCACTGCAGACCGGGAACACCCCACAAGAGCTGCAGTTTTGGAGATGCTCTGACCCAGTCGTCTAGCCATCACAATTTGGCCCTTGTCAAACACACTCAAATCCTTACACTTGCCCATTTTTCCTGCTTCTAACACATCAACTTTGAGGACAAAATGTTCACTTGCTGCCTAATATATCCCACCCACTAACAGGAGCCGTGATGAATAGATTTATTCACAATGTTATGCCTGATCGGTGTATATATAGTTTTGTATATATAAAAAAAAAAAAAAAACTCAATATGAGACAGATAGTTTCAGTTCTAAATGCTGATTGGTCAGTTTTGCAACTTTGAGTTACATGATGCAGTGTCACTTTTGCACATCCCCATTGAAATCAATGTATTTTCAGCATTGCCTATTGCAGATCTAGCATGTGCATGCTCAAGCCACAGGGCCTGCATGTGTGCACAGCAACCAGAAACATAATTCTTCATGGTTCAATATCCAAGCCGTATAATTGTCTGAGTTCCACACAGTGTAGTCAGGGGTGACATTAGTAAATGAGATCGGAGGACCAGGCTGCCTGAGATATTCCCCACACACGCCGCGCCGTCTACAATCCTGTTACACAAGCAGATTTCTCAGCTTTAATGTGGAGTTGTTTTCTAATCATGATGTGGAGTTCTCTCCTGGGACGCTCAAGCTCAAATTAAACAATAAAACTCCACACGTCCTAATGTGATTTTCTAAACACACCAGGTGCGACTGAGAAATGCATTCTGGGAGGTTTGTGGAGGGTCGGAGGGTGAAGTTAAGGCTAAGAGCTGGCAGATGCTGTAGAGATAGCACTTAGCAGGCGGCTCATTCTGCTGTGGCCTTTTGCAAACACACAGATGTTGTTTACTGCCAGCTCACGGCTCCATCTAAAGGAGTGATTAAACACAGCCGTCGCCGCCACACCGGCCAGTCCACCGGGACCTGTTCTTAGAGTTAGAGTTTCCTGCGGTTAAAGGAGTAGTTCATCCCAGATAGCAAATTCTGTCATTATTTACTCACAATCATATGGTTCCCAACCTGGATACACAGCCCTTTTTCATACAACAACAGCTAGCTTACAAATCTTGGTTGCAATCACATTCAATTGAAACATGAAACCTTACAAAATTTAATATCATGTGATATCATGCAAAAAAAATTAAATCTAAAATAATAAAGTGTTTTTTTTTATATTTATTTATTAAGTTGTTTCATTGCAATGTTCATGACCGTTCAAAGTAATATACATACATATATACAGTGTGTGTGTGTGTGTGTATATATATATATAGACCCTTTTTGCGCCGACGTCACAATTACGTCACGGCGTTAGCTGGAGGAAAAACAAAGAGCAAACTGGAGGTGGCCAATACAAACCAGCACAGAGTTGGAGCTCAAAATGTCATCTTGTTGTGTTTTTGGATGCCAGAATCGACGAGTACAGGCTCCAAATTGAAATTTTACCGCATGCCTACTGCTACTGCCAGACCAAAAAACGATGACAGCTGTGGTTAAACGCAATAAAACAAGCGGATTGGAGTGAGTGTGCCAAGTGCTGGCTAGGCAGAACTTCGGATCGTACGACACAAAACTCACCTGTTAAATCTTTGTATTTTAAGTCTTGTACGGTCCATTTAGCACATAGTTATAGGCATCTAACGATCTTAACTATGCACATACATTTTTTCACCATGAAGTAAACGGAGAAATGTAGACATTTCATGTGAATTTTACATAAAATGATGCTATTTTAAATAAACCTGTATATAAATATCATTACTAATTTCTGTAAATACATTTTAAAAATGCCATATATCCCCTTAAAACTGCACAACTGTAGAGTAATTTACAGTTAAATACAGCGCTATTAAAACATTTATATGCGTTTCAAAATCACACGGAGTAAACAGAACAGCTGCTTGCATAAAGTTTAAGATAAAAATAAGCATTTGCCTATGCCGCGGGCCGGCCCTGAGCGTAGAAGCCAGGCCATTTAACCGGAGGTAATCCTGCCAGATCGAGTGAGCGTATACGGGTCAGTCAATCTGGTTCCGTTCGTTAAGGTTAACTTTTTAAAATAACAGTCATGGTCCCGGACAGAGTGTGACCTTGCATATTCAGATAAAATTACTCCAGTCATTCTTTAAAAACAAGCTCACCTTAAAAAAAAAAAACTTGCTGGCTAGCGTTAGTGAAGCGTTCAGGGGAATCGTTCTGCCTCCAGCTAAGCTCCGCCCACAAAAAAACGTCACAATGTTTACTAACTGAAAAAGGGTCAATATAAACACTTTTCCATAAAAATAAAAAAAATCATAACATGGATTGATCAAATTTACAAGAATAAAGTCATGCAGTTTTAAAAATAAACTTTAATATCATAATTTTGACTTCCTTTAATTCAAAATATAGCTTTATTAAACTTATTCCTGAAATTACATGACTTTATTCTCATAAAAGGCCTATGTTGAGACTGTCAAAACAATACAACTTTATTCCATAATATTACAATTTCAAAATCTTTTTTTAAAACGTACTAAAACATTGTAATACTGTTTTCGCATATTTTAGCAAATATGTGTTTCTATTGTCCATTTTTAGCAGCCACTATTAACTTGTATGTACATTCTTCAAATTTTCTTGAAAAAAACAAATATTGACAAAATTTCTATCTTTGAATGAACTACATCTTTAATTCCACTATGGAGGACTTCACACGACATGAAACGTATCCATTCAGATACAATCTCACCAGAAGATTCATGTGAATGGTGCAAAACGGCGTCGTATCCAATAGATCGGGATCCACTTAAAAGTGGATTAAAGCGCCATCTATCACTACTAACTGTCTCTAATCCTCCAAAGGGACTGAAATATAAAAGGCCTGGGGAAATATGAACAGATACTCCTACAGGACCCCGCCGCTGGGGCCGGGGTCTAATGCCCTCCCTTCTTCATCTGTATGCATTTAACAGGAACACTCAGTGACATTTTAATTTGGGAATTCATGTATCTGCCAGAATATCCCAGTTCTACCATTTTTTAGCCCATTAAAAAGCATCATTAAACACTCTCCTAATATTCTCTCAGATTTGTCATGTGTGCAGAGTAATCAATAAGGAATTATGTAATGAAAATTCATTACGCTGTCAAAGACGTGATTTCAGCAAATAACAAATGAATGGCTGTGTGGGACCTGAGGGACGCGCTGTTATATATTCAACGCACAATGAATTTGCACAAAGTAAATAAACTGCATGGTACAAAAACAGGCTGCATTCTCCTCATGACAAAGTCAAGGACTTTCAGTTCAATCGCTCATAAATGGATTAAAAAAAATCATTTTAAAAAGACTCCACCTACAAATAACAATTTCAAGCCAATTAAATATCTGAGCGTAACTAGAAAAAAAATGTATGTGTATTTTACAATTAATTTCCATTACTTTTCCAGGCCTGATCCTGCAAGATTCTCTGTGACATTTAGCATCTGAATACTCACCAACTTAAAGGTCAATACTTTATAGGTAATTGGGTCTTCTACAATCTTCTGAAGGTTAGCAGCCACTGGGAAAACACATGTAGGAAAAGATACTGACATTAGGACTGAGCAATATGGTTAAACAAATGATATCTTGATATTCAGTATCTCAGTGTTCATGTATTTGCTCTGAAATGGCTTGAAGCAGGGGTCTTGACCTCAAATTATCCACTATCCAAATTGTGTGTAACTGTGAATTTTAACTATATATATATTAATTGGTGTAGTTATAGCATTACTGATGCATGGACAGAGTTAAGCGACTCATCTTACCCTTATACCTAGCATACTGCTCTGCATGTTTAGTGGACTAATGACCCCTGAGATTGTTTCCTTTTGCAATTTTCTCCTTGCTGATGAAGCCGGAATCAGCTCCATTTAGAGAGCAGAAACATCATGAGCTGCTCTGATGTAATGGTCAGAAGTTATTTTTCAACCCGCTTTGTATTGTTACAATGTCAGTAGTATATAAATGAACAATGTTCACTCATTCTCCATGTTACCTGGACCGAGAAATTTTTCTGTGTTTACGCCATGTTGTAATTACCGTAGTCTCGAAATTACAACACGTGAAGTTTTATTCCGAGCTGCTCACGTCCTCAGATTGGGAATGTTTTTCTATTGCAACACTATCAACGCCTCAATGAATCGGCAGCGCTCACATGGTACAAGTTCTCATCTCACAAGCTGTTATACAAGCACTATAATTAAAACATAGCGTGAACGCACCTGTTCACGTTTAATTGACAGCAAAAGTCCACATGACACTACATCTGGCTAACAAACATTAAACTTCAGCATTTTTGTATGTTTGGCATGAAATACTGTTTGATGTCAACATTTCAGGGTAAGTTTACATGACAACGATGTATTAAAAACGGAAACGTTTTTTCTTTGCGTTTTTCGCGTACAGACGGCAACGCTGTCAAAACAATCCTGTTTACGCGGATCCACGAAAACGACTAAGAACGCTGTATTATGTCAAGCCATTTATTGGTGATGTAGGTTTGAAAAGAAAAACTACGTGCCTATAGACTGAACACGTAATATGAATGCGCATGACAACAGCATTTTCACCGTTTTTGTAGCTTACACAGAGACGGTAAAAGTATCGGTTTCAAAGGTTCGCGTTTCAGGCCCCCAAAACTGTCGTGCTGTCGTGTAAATGGACGGCCAAAACGAATACATTTTTTAATTGAAAACAGTGTTGTGCAAACGGCCCCTCAAAATGGATGACCACGAACACAGGTTTTTTTTTATTTATTTATTTTTTATGATTACCATTTTTACGATTCTTTGCAGCCTTTTTTCTTTATTTTCTCTAGTCAAGTAGTAACAGATTTTATTTTATTTTTTTTTTGCATTTAATGTTGAATAGGCAGCAACGTTTTATTGTGAAAGTTAATTTGCATAACCCGTTTAAATAACTAAAGGGATCTAGTGAACTGATCAGACGTTTACCTTAAATGCGATGCAAGTCGCTTAGGATAAAAGTGTCTACCAAATGTCTATGTCTAAATGTAGAATTTAAGGACTAAATGCACAGCAATCAATTCACACATAAGGTTTTTGTAAATATATCATCTTTGTATTTCAGACATAAAGGCTCTAGCATTTAAAAGTGGCAGACAAGAAAGTTGTTTAATGTGATGCACACTCAACTTACCCACAACAACATCATGACCATTGACCAGACCAGCAGAAAAGAGCTCCTGAGAAACTCCATCAGCAGTGTCTGAGGAGAAAAACACGCACAGATGCACAGCATGATATCACAGCAAGAAAACCGCCAGAACACAAAGTTAAAAGCATGTTCTGGCAAACCCACACACACAAACAACAACAAACAAGATCTAGGGCTGAGCGGTGTGATGCAGAGTTATTACAGCTAACTAAAACAATTAATAAATATTTGAAATAAAACAAACATTAACTGAAATAAAAACTATAGCTAATGTAGCTAGTTCAGCTACTGGCCAAAGCAACATTTTTCATTTTCATTTGACTTAATGTACTAAAATAACTAAAACTGAAATTCAAAATATAAAAAAACGATAAAATAACTATATCAAGCAATGGTAGAAATAAAGCAGAGATTAGCTGTTTATGGTTTATAACTTATAGAACTTACAGAAGTTTTAATCAACGGATTACTTTTCAAAACCGGGCATATTTTAAAACTTCAAATGGGGCTCATCCAATCAGAATTTAGAGTTTTATGATTAGCATTTTATTTTTAACTTGTGTTAAATAGTATGTGACTTCTTTATTTGTTATGAATTTTATTTATTAATAATCTGATCTATTCATTTGTGCCCATCAAGATCCAAATAACAAGATAATGTTTATATATGAACAAAGTTTTCATTGAGATTTCAGCATCTTTCTCAACTATTTACGTTCCAAACCAGACTGTGTTTAACTGAATACACACCAAGAAGGGCATTCTGACATCACTTTAAAGGGATAGTTCACCCAAAAATGAAAATTACCTCATGATTTACTCACCCTCAAGTCATCCTAGGTGTATATGATATTCTTCTTTCAGACGAATACAATCAGAGTTATATCAAAAAATGTTCTGGCTCTTCCAAGCTTTATAATGGCAGTGAATGGCAGCCCAAAATGTTAGGGTTAATAAAGGCCTTCTGAAGCAAATCGATGGGTGTGTGTAAGGAAAACATCCATATTTAAAAGTAAAATATCTAGCTTCTGCCAAACCGCCTTCCATATTCAACTTACGGAAAAGGCGTAACTGGTGCGATCAAATTTTGGGCTGCCATTATAATGCTTGCCAGGACATTTTTTTTTTTTTTATATAACTCTGATTGTATCTGTCTGAAAGAAGAACTTCATATACACCTTGGATGACTTGAGGGTGAGTAAAGCAGGGGGTAATTTTCATTTTTGGGTGAACTATCCCTTTAAGCGCAGTAAGCCACTCATTTTGGTGCTTGCGACTCTCAAGCTGATTGAGAGGTGGCGTTATGTGTGCGCCACTTATATAGATCAGTGGTACGTGCGCTTTTGGTGTGAACGTGAAACCTGCAGAATTTAGTCAAATTATGCGCAATACAAGCACCATCTAACCGGAGCAAATGAGACGAATGAGTGACAAGAAGCGTGTCATTTCGCCATCGGAGAGAAGACAGTGAGACTGGCTTGGAATAGCAAAGACATGACACTGACCGGCCAGTCACCAGTACGGACCGACCACTGATTCCGGTCCCTGGCCGCCCGTTTGGTGCATCTCTAGAATTTGGTCACACCGCCCACCCAGATCTATGCTCTTTGAACATGAACGGTCAGACTGAGAACAGAAGGAACCCTGTGAGATATCTAACACAGTGTGCCTCTTAAGGTTTTTTTCTATTGCTAATGCTGCCTTCAAATCACTCTGGAAAGATCATTTTTATAAGCAGCACATGAACACCAGCACAATGCCATAATTACCAGTAGATTTTCTTTGAGCTCAGGCTTAAAGAGCTGGAGGCGTGTCGGCATGGTGGAATCAGGGCTGGACTGGTAATCTGGGCATTTTCCCGGTGGGCCGACGCACTTTTAGGTTATTTATTTTTGACACGGACTGGCCCATCATGCAGGGACAGCGGCCCATTGGTTTGTCTTCTGAATTGACAGGCCAGAGCGAGAGAGACCTTCCCTCCTCTATATTCAACTGTGTCCATATTAGGTGCTGTTTTTATGTATTTATTTATTTGTATGGGCACATGAAACTGCAAAAGGCGAATAGCCGCACAGCACTGCCATGTAATTATGCATCATTTATAGTTATTACTATAGTAACTACATGTAACATATGTAACAACAATACTGTAAAATAAAGTGTTGCCATATTTTCTTAAACTAATCCTAGTGGATGGAAACAAATATCAAAAGTCTCTGTCAGGAAGTGAAAAAGAAATTGTATCCATTTCATTCAAACTTAAATCACGTCGTAATAATATGTTTCCTGGCCTCGTAAGTGGGAACTTCCCAAGAGGACTTGAAGGCAGCATAATGCTACGACTGTGGCTGATGCCTGATGAGGTGCACTGACCTTGCCCTGGAGTGAATTCAAACCGTATGTCATTCAGCTCCTTCCTTGAGTTCCTGAGGGGAGAGAGAGAGAGAGAGAGAGAGAGAGAGAGAGATCTGTGGTGAGAAATGGCCGTCCACCTGTCTATCTGTAAGAAAGCCAAGTGCGATCGTGGCCCATCTGTGCTGTTTTACTGAGTGTGTTTGCTGAGCCTGACGCACGCATAAACACACACACACACACACACACACACACACACACACACACACACACACACACACACACACACACACACACACACACACACAGATATGAGCCTCAGCTGAGTCCTGTCCTCCAGATAATCATTTTGGAAGAACATTTCAATGTGCCAGTACACCAAGCAATCAGTGCCAATATCGGCATGTTTTCTAAACCAGCAAGGTTTTTCTGTAATTACAAGGGCTTGGAGATCGTTTTAACTAGCACTCAGGTGATCTTTTAGGAGGAGGACTGTGTTCGTTTGTGTTGGTTTAATGAAGGAAAGCTTCACTGATCTGTGGTTAAATAGCATTTCATACCACTAATGGATCTCTCTCCATGTTTTTTTTTTGTTTGTTTGTTTTTTTTGCCCTTTTGGAGAATGATGTGTTACTATGAGCTGTTGTGGTTAAACTTTTCTTCAAGGTGTCATTGTTACGGTGTAACTATTGCTATATTTAAGTACTGAGTAATATTAATTAACTTCATGTATTTACTATAGGGTAGGGTTTGGTTGAGGGTTAGTTGCATGTAATTATGCATAATTTACTGTTATTACTATGGTACGTACATTTAATATGCAACAAGGACACTGTAAAATAAAGTGTTACTGCTGTTGTATGGAAAAGGGTGGTATGGAGACGTGACACTTACAAATTAAAATGAAGGTACAAATTATAATTCAAACATTTAATAATTCAAACATAAAAATGGGACAAATTACATTTTTGTTTTGTTAAGAAATTTTTTTACACTACATTAAAAGTATAAAATTATGCATAGGGCCTAAAACTAACTTTTTGCCACACTTACCAATGGTAAAATTTACTGTAATAAATATTTTTTACCAGCCATGAAAGTGAGGTCACCAAAATTTTAGACATTTTTTTTTTTGAAAGAGAAACGTGAAAGAGTTAAGTTCAGTATTTGCGCGCTGTCTGAGGCGCGGCTTCAGAATGGGCTTTTCACATCTTGTCAAGGCGTAACCTTTTTATGACGATGAAGCACTGGCCCGTCAAGTGTCCAGAGCGTCGTTCATATTGGTTCACATTCATGCATTGTTAGAATTCATAAAAATGTTACCGGCCAACTCGCGAGTGACACCGTTATATACTCGCTAACGCAGAGATGCATATATTTAGCTTTTTTATTTTAAAGAATTCAACTTGGTATGCTGGTATAGTATTACAAGACGAGATGGCAATGACAAATGAAAATCTTAAAACAATGATATTCTCCTAAAAAATACTGGCGGAAACTTTATAAAAGTGGGTTATAAGAGTTTCTGGTGTTTTATGAAGCGAATCTTCCATCATTCTAAGGCTCTGCCATGTTCAGTAAACAGACGTAGAGCGCGGCTACGCTCTGGTTCTTCTCACTGATGTTTACAATAAACCGCCCCTGTGTATTTGGTGAGATCTGAGCCAGACCTTCACTTTGTTCTCTCTAACATCAAACAGTCTGTTCTGCTTCAGCAACAAGGGCTGACAACCTCAAAAGTTACATTTGCAGGGGAAAGGCAAAGGACACAAATAATATGCACCTGCTCCGTTCACTCACTTCCAGTCATCTAAGAGGAGAGAAGACTGAAGTCACCACAGCTACGGGAGATAAACCTCGTCATGCGAGTGATTGTGTCAAACACTTCCTGTGCACACACTCTGGGTGAATCACATGAAAACTGTCATGTCAAGAACATGTCCAGGTCATATTTCATGCCAATAAGCTCATTTAAAGGCAATATTTTGTATGCAGATTAATTATGCTGCTCTCTAAGAAACTTCTTTTTGGGTATCCTATTTATTGTTCGCAAAGAAGGCAATCATATAAATCACTGTGACAAGCCCAGTGACAAAATCCATCCAAGCTGGCAGAAAAAAAACAAGAGAAAAATAGTTCTTAGTAAATATGGACTATTTTCCCTAATATTTGTATGCAACATGTATTCATATACATGGAGTGTTGTGATGTTAGCATAGTAAAATGCAAATGTCAAACAAAAGCATGGCACAGTTGCTGCCTATGTAGTCTTCCAAATCACTTATGAGGTTCCATGTTAGTTAAGATGCTGCAATTATTTATGACAATTTAGCACATTTCAGTTTACTGCAGAGCATTAAAAAAAAATTACTGTAATGACAGTAATGAGAATCACAGAGGACTGCAAGAAAATTATAATGGCAATACTGAGACACATTACATTGTCATACGAGTTTGCAAAACAATGCATATTATATATTCATACACCTCTTGATGGAAATAACATCACAGCATTTATTTTCATCAAGAGGTGCATTCATTTGTTCTTGCTCCTCCCAACCATTCTTTCACAGTTTGAGCTGATGAATCTTGACATTGTCATCCTGGGATATGGCCATGATGTGTCTTCCTACATGGTTGTTTAAGAAATGAAAAGCTACACACTCCATCAGTTAGGGTTAGAAGAACTGTTGCCAAACATATAGCATGCTAGAAAACATAAAATCACTGCAATAATGATCCAATCATAGACATTAAATATTCGCCTATTTAAATCCAAACAGTGACTTTTTCTTGGCCGGGCCAACACTTTTTCGCTTCATCACGGCTCCTGTTAGTGGGTGGGATATATTAGGCAGCAAGTGAACATTTTGTCCTAAAAGTTGATGTGTTAGAAGCAGGAAAAATGGGCAAATGTTTGGATTTGAGAGAGTTTGACAAGGGCCAAATTGTGATGGCTAGACGACTGGGAGCGAAGCCTGGCCCCTGTGTTCCGATCAAACAGACGAGCTACTGGAGCTCAAATTGCTCAAGAAGTTAATGCTGGTTCTGATAGAAAGGTGTCAGAATACACAGTGCATCACAGTTTGTTGCGTATTGGGCAGCATAACCTCAGACCAGTCAGGGTGCCCATGCTGACCCCTGTCCACTGCCGAAGAGCCAACAATGGGCACGTGAGCATCAGAACTGGACCACAGGACTAACTGCTAATCTTGGTGTCAGATACCACAGCACACCTTCAGGGGTCTAGTGGAGTCCATTCCTCGACTGTTCAGGGCTGTTTTGGCAGCAAAAGGGTATTGTATTTAACACAATATTAGGAAGGTGGTCATAATGTTATGCCTGATCAGTGTGTGTGTACATTGTGCTTGACCTAACATTGACAATGTTTTTTTTCTTCTGATGCTCATCAAAAGGCCTGATAATGCATTCACTGTACGTATACAACCTGAAAGGTGAAGACTCCATATTACCAAGCTGTGTGTGTGTGCGCAAGTTCATGCAGCGCCTGCTTTAACCGCTGCTCCAGAGCTCCAGCTGTGCTATTGAGCCCAGTGGACTTATTTAGCAGATTGACACTTGCATTAGCCTCATTTTCTCTAGTACTAGATTATAATGACAGCAATCATCACTGGTGTTGCTCTCCACCCCTCCATCTCTCTTCCTCTCTCAAGTAGGTCACTTAACTGATCGTTGGAGGAATGGGATCTTACTCTAGGCGAATATACCAACACCAATTTTAAGAGGTTTATATAGCCGATCCCACATTATGATGCATAGTGGGTTGTCAATGGCACGGTGGACCTTGAAGACTAAAAAGGATTTTAAAAAGCTAAACCGTCACGCTGGCAGTGATAAATCCGTTATGGAGCTAATAAAAAGTAGTCTGTAGGGGTGTGAAGTAATCTTTGCAGGCAGATGGAATAAAACTAAGATTTTTTTTGTGATTTTAATGTTTATTTGTATATCTTCCTCCTATGCCATGTTAAGCGGGGGCACTGACACATTTTTTCTAGATATTTAAAGTGATATTGCTTGAGTATATGTGGATTAAACGCGTTTATGTCAGGTAATTATATATTGAATGAAAAAAAAAAAAAAAAAAAAAAAAGGCACTCATGCTCAATTAAAATGCCTTACTGTTTGCATAATAAACTGATCAATTAAAACAGTAAATAATTATTACAAATAAAACAGTATTTTAAATAATGATTTAATTGTTGATGAAGTAGTTTTATTGCAATGCCCATGGCTATTCAAATAAATAAATACAATTTAAAATTATTTTAAAGTCTACCATTACTTTGAAAATGTAGGAAAAGATAAAATATGATACTATACATCATCATGCAGAGGTGAAAGGTAAATAAATATGAAATATAAATTGAAAAACAATAATAAATGTCAAGTCAAGTCACCTTTATTTATATAGCGCTTTTAACAAGTCCAATTGTTTCAAAGCAGCTTCACATTGTTAACAGGAAAATAATGCAACAGAATTTGTACAGCCGCTCTGGTGAAACGGTGATGTTATCCAGCTAATTTCAAGTATCATATAGCGTCAATGCGGGCAGATCGGTAATACAGATGAAATTTAGGTGTCCCCAACTGAGCAAGCCAAAAGCCAGAGGCAACGGTGGCAAGGAACCAAAACTCCTTCAGGGTCAGAATGGAGAAAAAAACCTTGGGAGAAACCAGGCTCGGTCGGGGTGCCAGTTCTCCTCTGGCCGACGAACAAACAGTGTATGATTATAATTCTGGCAACATTGCAGGTCTTAAGTCATATTAGGTAAATAGATATCCGTAAGATTGTTTGAAAGATTGGAGTCGTCAAACCTCGGGATAAACAGAGAGACTAGAAGTAGCGTAGATGCCATTCTTCTTATGATGTAACATCAGTACATCAGGTGTTATGGGAAGTGTTCCCGGTTCCGGCTGACCTAGTTAATGCAGCCTGACAATCATTTACTGATTTGAATAAAAGAAATTGATAATGTTTTATGTGTAAGCCATAGTAAAGAGATGCGTTTTTAGTCTAGATTTAAACTGACAGAGTGTGTCTGCTTCCCGAACAATGCTAGGAAGACTGTTCCAAAGTTTAGGCGCTAAATAGGAAAAGGATCGACCGCCTGCAGTTGATTTTGATATTCTAGGTATTATCAACTGGCCAGAGTTTTGAGACCGCAATAGACGTGATGGAGTATAATGCGTTAAGAGCTCGCTCAAGTACTGGGGAGATAAACCATTTAGTGCTTTGTAAGTAATAAGCAAGATTTTAAAATGTATACAATGTTTAATAGGGAGCCAGTGCAGTGTTGACAGAACCGGGCTAATATGGTCATACCACTATTAATAATAATATCATTAATATTAGTTGTTAGTGTATCATAAATTGAAGAAAAATACTATAAATACATTTTAAAAATAATAATATAATATTAGCTGTTAGTTATTAGAGTATCAATGTGAAGCAGTTTTAATTATTATTATTTTGTTATGAATCATTTTAACTTTTGGTTTTCATCCAATTTGGAGTTCAACTTTCAAAATTGAAAACAAGATACACAAGATACGTCCTAAAAATCTATTTGCATGGATAAACATTGCTTCTTAATAAAAAATAAAAAAACATAATTTCTGACAGCACTGCCTGCAGCATCTCGAAGCATCAAACGCAGGTGGTTGTTGTTCTGCCTCACCGGCTGGATATTTTGACGCAGCCATCGCCAGCGGCTGTAACCTGACATCTTAGAGCCAATTTTCTCACTGCCGTTATGTTTTGACAGTTTTCAGAGGTCAAGATCTCAAGCTTACAAGCAGCGGCAACCGCACACTCATACGCTCCCAAAACCACACCAATGCCCTGCGTGAACAGTGGCCTGCCAGCCTTCGAGCTGCTGTGTTATAGCCATCCTGTTTGGCCTGCCGTCGTTATCCAGCCAATCAATCTTGAGAGAGCTGCAAGGCACGGAAAGCCCTCGTACTTGACACTTGTCTCCTGCTGGCTCGAGGTGATATTTTCACCCTGTGGCCAGAGGAAATCAGCACCCTGCTGCTGTTTTCTCACTTTCTGCTCACGGGGGCCTCTGGTTCTCATCTAACTGATCTGATATCCCTCATTTCCCTCAGGAGGCGTCAGCTACACAACCACTTGACTGCAAAAGACCTTAACAACCAAACAAACACTGTGAAGAAAACTGGCAAGAACACGCCTGGGTTTTATTTCAGCCCCATAATCATAAAGAGAGCGAGAGAGAAAAAAAAAAGAAATTATAGATGCATTTTAGGACAATTGAGAAACTTTGCATTATCACATTTTAAATGATAATTAGCCACATTTTCACCACAATTGACAATAATTGGTAACACTTTAGTTTAGGGCTCAATTCTCACTATTAACTAGTTTCTTATTAGCATGCATATTACTAGGATATTGTCTGTTTATTAGTACTTATAAAGCACAACAACTAACAACTAAATAAACCAGCAGTCAGCCATGATGAATCTATTCTAAGAGCGAGTGTCTGATAATAGGGGAATTAGTGTGGTAAAGCGAGTAGTACTTAGTTTAGTTTATTTAATCTAACAGGGACCATACACAACATAAATGTTGTGCCAGAGTTAGCTAAATGGCTAATTTGCATCTGTTGTCCCCTTTGACCTGAGTCTTGTGAGTGCACAAGATTTAAAACATATTCAAAAGTACTGTAGCGTATGGACGGTGCTCATAAATTATCAACGGACCAATACTTTGATTATTTATAATGACTCAAACAAGACCGGCGCCGTGAAGTCTACAGACTGACAGGTTAACGGTGCTAAAAGGACACAAACCAGGCCTCGTGCAGCTCACCGTCATAAACAGCCCCTCCCTCACACATACCAAAGGACATCCGAACAGATCATATGACTGTTAACTTAGTTATTTTTCATTTTAGGTGTGTTGTGGTCCCTGTACGTATGCATGCTTTTTGTTATAACCACTTTAGATGTGTTTGATAGGTTAGAAACTTATAGCCAGTGAATGCGCAAGGAAGAATGATGTCAATCCTCACCGTTCCTTTAACTCTTAAGTTAAACTCCCCATGCTTGGTCTCGAAATCTTTGTCTCGCAATTTGTAGGCCGGCTAGGTGCATTGTGTGGTACTATGATGCATCAAACTCTTTCTTTCATGCCAAAACCCCAAAGTCTGCGTACCAAAACCCCAAAGTCTGCTTCTCTAAGAGAGCCATAAAACATGTTAATGAGGCGAGACCCAAGACAAAGGGAGATTTCCCGCTTCTGAGTTCCTTCGCTCTGATTGGCTGTTCCGACAAAAGAGGCGTGCCCCATCGCGGCCCTTTAAAGACGGGCCACAGACGCTTCTCCTGTCTCTTGTCTTCTCTCTTCGTTTTGCTTCCTGTTGCCAGCTCTCTTCCTCTTTTGGCTTTCCTCCTCTTCTTCGTCATCTTCCAACGGATCTCGTCACACAAAGGAACCAAAGTTGAACTTCCCACGGACTCCAAGGAAACACCCTGCAAGACTGAAACACGGACCGGATCGCGAAATTCCCCTAAACGCACGAGCTCACGACCAAGGAAACATATGCAAGTATCCCTTAAGCTGTCGTTATAAAGTCTTGAGCTTATACCAATAAGCTGGACTGATTCCTTGCTTGTGCTCATAGGTTATGTCGATAGTATCACCGTTGCCTCTCTCACTCTCTCACTCTCTCACTCTCTCACTCTCTCACTCTCTCACTCTCTCACTCTCTCACTCTCTCACTCTCTCACTCTCTCACTCACTCTCTCACTCACTCACTCACTCACTCACTCACTCACTCACTCTCGCGCCTTCCTTTCAGTTAATTTGTGTATGTTTGTTTATTGTTTGTTGATTTATTAAAAAAAATATATATATATATTTCACACGTGATTGCGCTTGAATTGCTCACCCATAGGTCACTTTTACGGTGAACCGACCCTGTTACAAATTAAAAGAAAGCTACTTCTCGTGGCCAGAGAGGTGTTTAAGAGTTATTAAAAGGGAGATATTTGGTGGACAATTATCCATCCTTTGAACTCAATTCTAGAATCAAAGAAATTTCTAAAAGTTGAATCAAGCCTAGATATTAATAATTGTTTTAATCCGTTTTAATCAATTGTTAATATCAAAATTCCCCTCTGTGCCAATTTATGCATATTTGATCATAACACGATTAAACGCATGCATAAATCCCGCACCATTTCCCCTGGGGCTCGATATTCGCTACAGTACTCATAATTCATTTGTAATAAAAAATGAGTGAGTGCACCTTTAAAGAACAATTAAGTTCAAGAACGATTAGTTTACAATCATCAACAAGAACAATTGACTTAAGAACCATTTATGGCTTTTCCTCTCTGCACTTTATTTTCCTCTAAAGAGCTGCTAACTAATTAGAGTATGACTTTAATTGAGGGAGTTAATTTAATTCAAAGTCCAGCTCTAATGAGGTTTCACTCTGTCCAGTTTTGTCTGGTCTGAAAAATGGGATGGTAGTCTCTGGTTGGGATGTTAGACAATTCAAAAGGTTTCAAGCCAAGTTTGCTAAAGATGAACCTAAATTACAATAATGGATTGTTTTAAAACGGACACGTCCAAGTGTGTGGAAACTTTTCCTGATAAATTGTGAATAAAGTGGTGCTTTAAAGCAAATTCACCTCCACAGCATCTCTCTGCTTTTTCTATTATTTTCCATTTTAAATAAATGCCGTTTTCCCCATTCCCCCTTTCTATTCACCAAAGAATCCAAAGAAAAAATGTATCACGGTTTCCACAAAATATTAAGCAGGACATCTGTTTTCAACATCAACAATAATCAGAAATGTTTCTTGAGCAGCAAATCATCATATCAGAATGATTTCTGAAGGATCATGTGACTGAAGACTGGAGTAATGATGCTGAACATTCAGCTTTGATCACAGGAATAAATTACATTTTAAAATATATTCAAACAGAACACTGTTATTTGAAACTGTAATATTTCAAGCCTGCTTAAAGATGCATGAGAAACGTATCAAAACATAGTGGCATTTATTTTAAAGAAAGCAAGCACTTTTGAAGCAAAAAAAAAAATCCCCAAAATAAGATTGATGCAAAATAGAGATACTATTGATACACCCTCTAAAAGCACCTTGAGAAGTTTTTAAGTGTTCAAATACGTTTCTACTGTATGTAGTGGAGTGGCGTGTTTGTGTTGTACGTGCGTAGTTTAGGCTTTGATGGGATGAGAGAGCCTGTGCACTTGTACTTGAGAAAAACTCCCAAATTTTAATTATATTTCACAATATTACTGTTTTACTGTATTTGATCAAATACACGCAGCCTTGGTGAGCAGAAGAAACTTCTTTCAAAAACATTAAAACATCTTACAAACCCCTCTATATATGTGTGTGTGTGTGTGTGTGTGTGTGTGTGTGTGTGTGTGTGTGTGTGTGTGTGTGTGTGTGTGTGTGTGTGTGTGTGTGTGTGTGTGTGTATGCATGCATGCATGCATGCATGTATATATCGCTGATCATTGCCTATAGATGGTGCAACAGGATAAGAAATCTTAATAAGTCCACTTTTACTTTCCGTTAAAATGACAAATAAATGCATACTCCGAGAGCACTCCACATGATATGTTTGATTATACCTTCTGGATGCTCAAAATTGATCAGGTGAATGCACATTTTAAACAGCTTATTGTAGGCGCAAGTTAATCGCCGGGGACAGCGCTGTGTCATATGCCATAGCACAAGGCCACCGCGTTCAGTCTCAGCTCGAGTTTCAGCCTTTGTTAATTAATGACGTCATCAACAACTGGTCGACGTCACATACATCTTAGGCATCTTTACACAAAAAACGTGGCACAGAAACCAAATCTAGAGCGGCATAAAAAAAAAAAATTAAAAAAAAATTCACAAAAAGGAGCATTTACACAGACCGTTTAATGCTTCCCTGAGGTGGCATAAATGCATTTACACAGGAATTAAAAATTGCAGGAAACAATCCCATTTTAAAACTAGTTTTAACAAAGTGTTATAAATGAATTTTAAAAATAATGAAATAATAAACTAAAATAAAAATACAAAATTTTAAATTAGTTTGTCATAATTCTGTACTGATAGGCTATTGTAGGCTACGGTATAGTTATTTTATATATTTCTTAAAAAACTTGTGACCGGTGGAACTAATGCTATAAAGAAATGAATTATTACACTGGGTAGATCACCGCAGGATTAAAAGTGGTCGAAAGTTTTTTTCACAGAGCCAGAAAGTCACTTTGGAGCAGTCACAACAACTGAACAATGATACTAACGTTAGCGTTTCAGGTAGGACAGCAGATATATCAGCAAATATCATTCTCAAACAGATTATTTTCGGAATACAACATAATATAATGCACAAATCACAGTGAGTGACGGCGACTGGGTTAAGCATTTACGTTACCGTATCTGAGGGAAATGTTGCAGTGTGTTGATCTGTCAATCTCTTCAAAGGAAGATTACAAACGGCAATTGATTACACACAATGACTCTTTGTTTGACGGTGTGAGTACAGGACTCTTACTTTAATGATGGACATTTTTTTTATTTGCCTAAAACATATGGAGCTATTCCTATATGTTTTTTCTCCCGCTTGCTGTCATGATAATGACGTAGTTTAGGGCGGCACAAGTTTGCTTTCATTTCCACTGAATCGAAACCATTTCAGCATCGCCTTTGATACTTGGGGCTGAGGTGGGTCAGACCCGGCATATTTTAATTCTGCTTTTATGCGGCATTGCATCTTTACACAGAATTTTGAGCAGACACAAAGCCGATTTAGAGCTGCCTTAACTTTAGAGCTCGACTTCATTTTTTGAAGTTGTCCAACCCCTAATACACATATCTTAAGGCAACTTTGCAACTTTGTGATGCTATTTACATTGAAGCCCTGATTTGAGTCATGAAAACACTTTAAAAGTGCTGGACTAGACTGCCTGACAGAAAAAACACAATCTATCCCGCTGAATTCACAACTGTGAAATGCAGCTAAATGTAATTCACCCTCAATAAAGAGGCCTCAGTGCAGAGCATCAAATCGAACGCAGCCTCCCGCTTCGGGAGCTTCTTTACACACTAGTGGCGCGTAAAGAGCTTTGAGTAAGACTCCTGCGAAGTCGTGAGGCAGGGACAAATCCGTATCATATTCCGGCACAAAAGCTGTCAGAGATGATCGGCCAAACGCCTCATTGTTGGGTAATGGGAGCTGACAGGACTCAGCTAAAACCATTGAGCGTGAGCTGAGCCAGAGCGACAGTAGAAATGCCTTCACAGCCAGCAGGCCGGATAACAACACCACTAGTTGATTAAATGTGTGTGAAGACTACACATATGAGGTTCAGCGCTCCCCTGGTGCCATTATCTTAGATCCACTACGGCTTACAAAGAAAACGTCAATCGCTCACAATTATCCTAGCAGGAAAAATAAAACCAAAAACGCATCCACTGGGAGAGAGTGGACATTCGCTTTAGTAAGTTAAGTCTGAGCTGAGTCTGAGGCGGTAAAGGAAAAGACAGTCCGCTTATAGAAAAATGCATGGGAGAAAATGCAACACTCAATATGGAAGTTGTAGACTAAAATATTAAAAAGAAATGTAACCATCTTGCTACAGTATCAGAAGCATTTGAACACTCGCGCTAGAAAATACAAATGCTTGCGTGAATTTTCAAATCTCCCGTCTTAGTAAGATATTAATGTAAATGCTTATTTAAAGGGATAGTCCCTTAAAAAGATAATTTCCCATTAACTTCCATTATTTTTGTTTGACCGTATGGAAGCCAATGGGAATCGAAAATGTTTGATCACCAACATTGTTCAAAATATCTTCTTTTGTTTTTACCGGTTTGGAAAGACATGAGGGCGAGTAAATAATGGCATAATTTTTGGGTGGACTGTTCTTTTAAGTAAAGGTAAGCAATCCGATAAATGAAATGAACCCTAACAAATCTGCTGTCTGTCCATTTCATTTTTAATATTAATTCAACAACAATACTAAGCAGGAAAAGAGAAAACCTCTTATTGCTCATTTATTTCTTGGTTCTTCAATGATTTGATTAATTAGTTGTAAAACCTGAAGCAATGTTTACTCAATACTTGAAGGCTACTGTACATGGCATTCATTTAAATTTGTTAACATATATAATAACATTGAACTTTAAATAAAAGAGTATGTGTTCAATAAACTAGTTTTTGCTGTGGTAGCAATATCAGCATGCCTGACTGTCGTAAATGCCTGATGAAGGTCATGGGACTGAAACGTTGGGAATAAAGCTATTTTGAAACTTTTTTAGTACTGATAGTGTGCATTTTTTATTTTTGACCTGCTTTTCTGGTATCTTTCTTCTACGCACCTATCCATTACCTGCAGGTGTGCAAGGTTAATTGTCAACTGAGCAATATCAGTATTAAAATGAATGAAATTTCACCATTATTGGTTTGAACAGGGTGATGCACAAATCTGAATTTGAAATGCCTTTTAAGGCCAATTCACACTGCACAGACACAAGCCAACAAACAAGTTGGCTGGTGGATTTAGAATTTCATGAAAAATAACTGTCATGTTCACACTGCCCCAACAGACACCGACAAACTCCAGTGCCCACGGAAAAACACAAGATATTCTCTGTTCGTTTTAACCAATAAAAAGAAAAGATTGTAGCTTGACATGGCTTTCTTCTTGTTTTATAGTTCATTTGAGGCCATTTCTATGACGTCAGCATTATGTTTGCATTATTGTAACGCGAGAGTGCATCCATGTAACAAATCTCTCCACTCGGAGGCGGATTTCTTTCACTCGCACGTTTTCAAATAGTGCTCTGCTCTCACTCAGATTTTATGCGTGTCCAGTGTGCTCTTTCTCTAGAATTGTCTTCTGATTTGTCCAGAAACCTGCCATTTTCACTACAAGGAAAATTTACTAAGCACGCCCATCACCTACATGTGCAGTCTTTGCAAGGGACTTGCCTCATCATCATGGCATCGGTTCGTGTCCAGGTCAGATTGTTGTCGTTTGCTGGAAAACCATGCCACACTGCTCAGACATTCCACGACCCTACAAATACCGATTGAACCTGTTCAGACGGGTTAAAACAAACTCTGACCAACGGCAGCAGAGGTAACACACAGATCCAACAAACTCCGACAGACTTGTTTGTTGGTGTTTGTCTGCGCAGTGTGAATTGCCTAGTGTTGTAGTCAAGACCACCTAATCCGAGACCAATGTGTGTTGAGACCAAGACAAGACCAAGAATTTGAGGGGTTGACACGAAGACCAAGATCAATCAATATAGTCGAACGGACGCTATAGTCCAGACAACTGAAATCTTGGTATCATGACTACCATAGCTACACTAACACTAGTTTAACTTAAACCTTCTGCATGAGTTCAAAGATCTCTCTAATATCAACTATTTTATATCGTATCTGATCTGCAAACCCTAAATGACCACTAACTCTTAGGCCTTCCCCTACCCCTACCCGTTCCCCTGGAGGTAGGGGTAGGGAGGACACCACTACTATACCATTACACATCATCATACCCCATTTCTTTTATTAGTGTCCTGTAACATTTAACCAGTATGAACAATGAAGTGCATGGGCTATATCTAACAGAAATCAGGTGCGAGCAAGTTTACCAAATTACTCGCTTCCAACGTAGTTTTGTGCTGTATGTGGACTTAATAAAACGGCGTTCGTTTTCAGTTCAAAAACGTATTAGCCTTCGAGTTTCCTAAGACTATACAGAATAATACAGAACATGCATACAAGTGAAGCCGCTTTTCCATCGGGCCAAACTGTTCTGTTTATTAACCGTTCCATTCTGTGCTGATCCAAGCCAGCCGGTACAGATATGGTTTTGTTTTCTACTGTGGTGCTGTGATAACGGAGTTCTTGGCAATGTAATATAAACAAGTCAGTCGTTGCCTTGGTAACGCAAGAGTTTACAGACGATACATGATGTAAATATCGACTGCGTTATGAAGGATGACAAGTTATGACTATTATTAATTTGTGTTCACACATCACTCAAATAGTGCGTTTAGCAAGCTACGGAGAAACTGGCAGCCAGGTAACACACAAGTTATCGATCCCGAGTGGCAACATCACTACACACATTGTAGCAGCACAGTAGTTGGTGTATGGAGGGAAACTCCTCATACCCCTTTGTTTGAAGTGTGGTCCTGAATCTTTGTTTGTAGGGTTATCTGGCCCTTCCCCTTACCCCTACCACTTCAGCCAAAAGAGAATTGAGACACCCCTTCATGTGAACGCGCAAAGCGAAGGGGTAGGGGAAAGGGAAGGGGCTAAGGGGTAGAAATGGGATTGGGCCAAAATCTAGAGTTTACTTCAACATTTCTTCAGTTCAAGAAACTCAGGATCATTAAGTCCAGTATTGTGTAAAACTGAGTCTGGGAAGAGAGTCAAGCAGCAGGAACAGAGAGTAATGCTGGACTTAAGAATTCATTTACATGTCAAGGTTAGAGTAATTACACCTCCATGAGCTCTCCCTCCACTTGGCCTTTTTCTAAAGAGCAAGGGCTTTGTGCGCTGGATAGGGTGTACATATGGAAGTAAGTGTGTGTGTGTGTGTGTGTGTGTGTGTGTGTGTGTGTGTGTGTGTGTTTTGTGCTCTATAATGAAGTGTTGGGAGGAGCCAGCAGATGCTGTTATCACATCAACACAGACCCTATTACACACACAGGAGCGAGAACAGCTTCTGTGCAGAGAAACTTTCTCAAACAAACTCTATGGCATTATCTCAAATGAGAATGTGGGGAAAAATAGCATGTGGGGCTTATTTATATGAATAATATATGAATAAGCAAATCAAAAATACACTATTGCCCATTCTAATCTCTATTTTGTGTTTCCTTTTTCATGTGTTTTTAATAACAAAACATTCTAAGAAAAATATGTGCCACTATAATAAAGCAATATGCCACGAGAGGCCGTTCACTGCAGTGTGTTCACAAAGCAGAATCGTCTTAAAGAGATAGTTCACCCCAAAATGAAAATTCATGCCATTACAAACCTGTATGACTGAGAAATTGTGTCATATTTCAACTGTGAAACACTTAAGATATTCTGAAAGAGTCCATTGACTTTCATTGTATAAAAAGTTAAAATATTTGTGTGTGTGTAATATTGAAATGCTTCAGAATGACATGAAGTGAATAAATAACAGAATTTTATTTTTGAGTGAACTATACCTTTAACTGTGATAAAATGACTATTGCTTGTTCATTTTTACGCTCTTTACATTTTTCTTTTATCCTTTAAAATGTAGACAATATTTCATGTCACATCATTTGTGTCCAAAAAAATGGATTGGATGATTGGAATGGTTTATAATGACATAAGAGTGAATAAATAATGACAGAATTGTAATTTTTGGGTGAACTATTCCTTTAACTGTGATAAAATGACTGTATTGTGCGTTCTAAAAAAATATTTCATGATTTGATTTGATTGATTTTCAAATATTTTTTGCTCAAAGCACATTGCTAAAATGAAACATTAGCATGTTGCTAGTATTTTTTTAGCGTTTTGTTAACATGTTTAGCACGCTGCTAGCATTAATTAGCATGTTGCTAGAAGATATTTTGAAGATGAATGATAAATGAAATGTTGATAAATCAAACAGTTGACTGTATCCATTGACTTCCATAGGAAAAATAAAAAAATGGAGGTCAATGGCTACAGTCAACTGTCTGGTTACAGTCATTCATCAAAATATCTTCTTTTGTGTTCAACAGAAGAAAGAAACTCATACAGGTTTGGAAGAACTGGTGAGTAAATAATAACAATTTTCATTTCTGGGTGAACTATCCCATCAATACAGAATGTGCATCACAGGTGAGCGCTGCTCATCCAATCAGAATTCAGAGTCAGAACTATCGGTTTTCTAATGAGCATTTGCTCATGCAGGTTGTGTCTCTCGCACTGGCGGTACTGAAGAGAAATGAAGAGGATCTAAATTCAGAGCAATATCTAGAAATCCATCCTCTCTCTTGAGAATCCCTCACTTTCTCTCGCCCTTCTCTCCGAGCCACTCCACACATCACTTATTATCTTATCAAGCACAGACATTTTTCTGTCTGCCGGCTGAATCCCAATAAACCCCAGATTTATAGACTCATGCCTCTGTATACCTCATGATGAGATCGGGAGAAGTCATACCGCGTTTTATATCAGAATATCAAGAAGCTATCGCAATAACTTTCCTTGCTAAACAAGCCACCATTGTGATCGGCCAGCCATAGTTTGGACTGGCGCTTTCATACTTCACATTAATCTGTGGATTTGGATGGTATCTAGCACAAATACTTCCACTGCACCGGGTCTGTAGATTCATTCAAGCGTTACCCAACCTTTACACATAGCCGAACAAAGACCTTGCCGAAATCCATTTCACAATCGAGCCAAATATTCAGATCAACCAGGGTCAAGCTCCGCTTTGGGCATGTAATCATAAGAAACCGCTTTACCGATCAGCCTCTAACGGTGCGTTCATTGATTCACTTGCGTGTATTTACGTCAAGAACTATTTGCAGAGTTAATTAAAGTCATTTTAAATCATTTTGCAAACATACACAAACAAGTCTATCCCTCGCTTTCCTGGCCATTATCCTGATCCGTTCTGATGAGCCGAACACCTGCTCTCGCTGCTGACCTCACTGTGCAAATGGATGCAAGCTATTCATCTCTGTTCTCCTGCATCTGTTTACCACGGCTTCCTCTCGCTCGCTCGCTCCCTCTCTCTCTGTGATGAGGGTTCAAACTCAGCTGTCGGTGCAGCTTGATTAGGTGTCTGTTTTTGGCGCTGAATCAATGATGTTTATAAATTTCAATGCTGAAAATTGAAAAAGGCTCTTCACACGGCTCATTCTCTCTGTCATTGCACACTGAGGCTGTTGAGGATAATTGGATGAAAGACAGAAAGATTTCAATGTAATGATTAGTTCTGAACATGCCTGTGAACCACAGACAATCTGTGGAAGTTTTTTTTTTTTTGCAATTTCTGTGATGATTCTGCTGGAGTAAGAAGTGCTCCACTTTTATTGGTAACTGAAAACTAATCACATTATGTTAAAGGGGTCCTATTATGCTTATATATATATATATATATGCAAGGTTACAAAGCTCCACTCCAAAGGGAGATATTTTATTTAACAGAATCCACTTTCCAAGAACTACAATGAATGACTTGTTTGCACTACAATGCATTTTTTTCCGGATCTTATGAAGTCACAATGTTACTCATTTAAATAATCTCCGCCCACGGACTACACAAAAAGATGGACGAGGCCTGGTTAAGCTGCATTAGAGACGTGTTGTCACTATGTCAAAAAGACACTGTCAGCCTTAGGAAGGTCAAACAAATGAGTTTTGCAAAAAGGGGTGGAAAAAACGAATTTTAAACACTGCTCCTGAACAGTAAAACTCAAATGTTTATCTGTGCGCTGCACATTTTATGGAGAACAGCTTGCTGTAGCATTTGTAAGCTCTCGCTTTTGTAAGATGGTTCTGCGCGATCCTCTTGTTCGTCAACATTGTCAGGGTGTGAATCAGGCTTGAAATGGTCAATAGAAATGTCATTAGGTTGACATGATCTGATGACATGTCCAGACTGAGAACTACCGTTCAAAGGTTTGGGGTGAATACGATAATGCATAAAACATACCAAGCATTTCATTCATAGACATTTATAATGTTACATTTCAAATAAATGCTGTTCTTTTGAATGAAAATGAACGCACTCATTTTCACAGGGAATTATAAACGTTTCTTCCTTTAGTTTGCTTATAATTAAGTCTATTATACCCATTCACAAGTAGAAAAAACACTGTAGGACGAATACCTTTTTACTTAAAATTTTATTTAACACAGTTTGTGCTTGTTATTAGTCTTGGTAAGGCGCGTCAAGTTTATTTGAATTTTATTTGCATTTCACACACGTGTGATTTTACTTCCGTTTTCTCTGGCAGTGCATAATCAAACATAGCCTAAATGTCTTAACCCTGTGGAGGATAAAATTCGCTCTTCAGACCTTTTACAACAAGTGTTGCTTTGCAACATCAGGAGAAAACATCAAGACGAAGATATTCGAAAAGGTGTCTATCCAGCTCGTGTCCCACATTCATCTCAAAGCGCAGAACGGCATATGACACGGGGAAATAGGCTATGAAACAAATCTTTTTTTAACTAATATTTAATTTTCTTATATTCTTTAGGTTACAATTACTTACTGATAATTGTTTAAATGTTTTACAGGCTGTAGTGTGTTTCACTGACGGTGAATAAACACACATGCTTTTGAAATGGATGTTTGAGCCTCGTTTATTATTTCAAAATGTAGGGTATACACTCACCTAAAGGATTATTAGGAACACCATACTAATACTGTGTTTGACCCCCTTTCGCCTTCAGAACTGCCTTAATTCTACTTGGCATTGATTCAACAAGGTGCTGAAAGCATTCTTTAGAAATGTTGGCCCATATTGATAGGATAGCATCTTGCAGTTGATGGAGATGCTCTATTGGGTTGAGATCTGGTGACTGTGGGGGCCTTTACTCAGGAAAAAAGTTCTGTTTTACGCTTTCTTTAAATACGTTAAACACTCTCTTTGGCTTTCCTGGCCTTAGACGTGATCTGAGAACAGATTGTGGTCTGTCTTTAGCATGGGCTCAAATGCAAATTCAGGCAGGGGAATGCAAACACAAGGTCAGGGTTAAAGGCCCTGTTCCCACACATACCCAGGGCGACTGAGAAAATGCATTAACACGGTGCAGTTCAACACGAGGCGAGCGATGAGTGAACGAGATCATTTAAAAAGAGACATACACTTTATACAGATGACAAGCTGCTCTTTCGAGTTAAAAGAAGTACGAAGGGGGGCAGAGAAAGAAGAGAAACAGCAATGAGCTCGCTCACCTTAACCTCAGGACCATATTGACCGCTCCCTGAGTGCTCGAGGCTTTCTCCAATGGTTGAACCTGAGCAGAAAAACAAAGCATAATGGTCAGTTATTTTCTAATGCCAAAAGTACTGTGGTTGTTGAGGTTAAAAGATCTTTACACCACACACGCTGGTGATTACACACAGGTCTTGAGGAAATCAGGGTTATTTTGGAGATGTGAAGCAATAAAATTACTCTAGTCAACCCATATTATTGAGACAGAAAAATAATTACACAAGCTAACAGTGTCAAACAAAATTGGGAATACCATAATGTTATTAGCCATTATTAAGAATCTTTTAATTCATTTTAATAAACCAGATGATAATTAATATTTATATCAGCCAATATTTGATATTTTATTGAGCATGCCTCAATAAAAGTCTGTTGTTACTGACTGTAAAAGTAAACTAATTAAAATAATTAAAACACGTTTTTGTTAATTGATGTTGAAATAAAAATAGATGAAATACTAAATGAAAATTAAAATGATATAAATTAAATAAAAATGAAACGTAAGTTGGAGTACTATAAATGACTAAAACAGAGAAAAAAAGAAAAAAAAGTTTTGGGGACAAAAACTAATAAAAACTACAAAAGCAAATTACTAAAGATTAAACTGAAAATATAAAAATAAAAGCTAATAAAAACATTTGGGGGAAAAAATAAAATAAAAACATAGCAAATTTAAAGTTAAAAAGTTAAGCAAAAATATGGAAAATATAAAAATAAAAGCCAATTCAAAATATTGATAAATACGGTAAAAAATACACTAATAATTTTAAGCAATTATTGCTTACATTTTTCATACTCTACTCACTTGTAGCATCTAAAATTATTGTTTTTAGTGTATTATTTTTCATTTACTCAAACAAAATATATATTTTAATTTCAGCAAATAGCCATAAAATTGTTAATATTCAAATTAAACTGACCATTTTTACTGATGCTTACAGAATGCTGATGCTAATCGATATCTCACTTTGTTCAACATTTTTATCAATGCATCAGGGTTATTATTAACTAAACTTAAAAGTTGAAGCACTAAAATTATGGTAACACTATTTTAATGTGTTACACGTTACATCTATTTACTATAGTAATAACTATAAAGTTAAACCCTAAACCAAACCCTAATCTTACTCTAAGTACAAGTACATGTAATATTACTCAGTACTTAAATAATTACACTGTAACAAGGACACATTAAAATAAAGGGTTACAGGTTAAAATAAAGGGTGCCTACCCAATCAGAATTTAAAAACTGAAAGTGTTCATTTGTTTTTATGATTTGTGCATTGATTAAAACAATCTGAGGTGGGCTCTGTGTTGTTGAAGGATTTGATGAAGGGCTGTAGAATGCCCCAAACAATCACAAAAATAGCACATAAATTTGCAGTATTTTCCCCTTTATTAACTGAAAGTAACGGCGTGGCACGTTATAGGCTACTCACACGCTTCAGTCTATAGCAGAAAAGCAGAGGCTGCAGTCACACGAACGAAACAGGTGGAAATATTTGCGTGCTATTAAGGCAATTACAAGGGGTTGTATTCGTGAATAAGTATCTTGTAAATATTTGTATACAGCTCTGATTTGATTTTTGATTCATGCCAAGTTGAAATTAGCTTTTTAAAAAAATCATGCAAAAGTGTTTAAAATGCAGATGCACAGTTCAGTTGAAACCTCGCCCTCTTTGGCTTGCTGTTGATGCTAGGCAAACTGACTGTTTAAATAACAGCACTGAAATAAGAATGCGCCGTTTATCTTTTAATCAGTTTAGGGCCATTCATACAGGATGCATTTTTGCGGTTAAAAACACGAGACGCAGGTCTAGAGACGCATTTTTTAAAAAGTTATTTTAACTTGAGTGCTGCGTTTATAAAGCCACGTCATGCATGATACTCTGCAAAAGTATGAAAGAGATGCGAGCGCAACAGTCTAAAGGTCTAGGGTGACGTTTACAGTAAAAAAAACTATATAAAAGTCGCACAATGGAATTAAAAAACATGTCCGGTGTGGCATTTAATTGCCCCTTTCCATCCAATTAAAGTTGCATTTGCATTAGTAACATGTAGGCTTCCATCCATCCATCGTATACTAACCCCACCCAGGATATCTACCAGCCCACCCTTCTATAGCTGCCTAGAACCTGGTTGCACTTCATGTATTACAGTGTCATTGTTACACTGTAATATATATTTAAGTACGGAGTAATATTAAGTAACTACATATACTTACTATAGGGTTATGGTTTGGTTTAGGGTTAGTTGCATGCAATTATGCATATTTATAGATATCATATTTTATAGATATTACTATAGTAACTACATTTAACATATGTAACAATAACACTGTAAAATAAAGTGTTACCCTAAACACTAATATAAAAAAACTAATAAAAGAACTAATAAAACAAATGACAAAAGCAAAATTACTAAAAGCTTAAAAAAAATAAAAAAATAAAAAAAACTTTAAAAAAGCTACCATTTCAAACATGAAAATTCTTTGTGTCTGCACTGCAGCTATGAAGCCTTAAAATTCTCCCTCCACAGGCGGCTTACTAGGTTTGGAATAAACGTGCTGCTGCAGCAGACCTCCACTCTCTCTCTTTTTATTTGAGAAATTACGTTTAATAGGCTCCCTCAAGGCCAGCCGGCCCCCAGGGTCGTGTCCAGCCAGCCCAGAGACCAGCTGCCTCGCAGCAAGAGGCATCAGGGCCAACGAATCAAGACAAATCACAGCAACACTGTCAGCGCCGACGGGCCCTCACCTGGGGATGCTGAATGGAGAGGTCCTCTAGCGGGAGACTGTTAGCATTCACTTCTCCCTGCAGAGGCAAAATGGACTGCTTATAAGTAAAGAAAGGTACAGAAAGACATCTCTCCGCCCCTCACTGTTTCTTTTCATTCCCTCCAAGGACAGTTCTTTCAGCAGCTGGGGAAATGGGTTTTCTACAACCTCAAAGCCTGAACTAGAAGTGCTGACATTTGGTGATCCAGTGGGAGAAAATATGAGTGGAAGAACGCTACGCACACACAGACAGTAGGAAATAAGTTCTGTGTTTGTTCTGCTTAATTGCTGTTTGTCCAATACGGTTGAATAGGCCACACTTGTTAATTATTTAATACGTAGTTTATTAGGCAAATAGCGCAATCCCTCGATACTCTTAATTAACTGATCAAACGATACTTTAGTCGTTAATTAAATCTATTCACAGCCAAACGTAGTCGGTCAAGCCCCATGTCTCTGTGAGCTCACGTTTGCAGCCTTTACAGTTTTCTAGGATTTTAGCTGTAGGGCAAATTGAGAGATTTTTTTGTTTTTGAAGTATCGCAAGGCTGCATTTATTTGATCAAAATGAAATATTATTCCAAATTGAACATAAATGTTTCTATTTTAATATATTTTAAAATGTAATTTATTCATGTGATGGAAATGTTGAATTTCCAGCAACATTTCTTATTATTATCAATGTTGAAAACGGTTGTGCTGCTTAATATTTTTATGGAAACTGATATTTTGTTAAACAGAAAGTTCAAAAGAAACAGAATTTATTTGAAATAAAAATATTTTGTAACATTGTCTTTACTGTCACTTTTGATCAAATTGATGTGTCCTTACTGAATATCATGTGTCTGTGTGTTTATGATATGATGATTTTCTCAAATGAAACGGTTAAATGCTGATGAAGTGACTCTCAGAGCGGCTCTGGAGATGAAGTTCATGCATTCATGTCCTCATATAGTGACACGGCAGAGGCAAAAAAGAGAGCGTCACGTGTGCTTGTGCTGAAAATGAAACCGTGTATCTGTGCCATTCATTCACAGAGACATAGTATATTATATTATATATATATATATATATATATATATATATATATATATATAATATTATATATATATATATATATATATATATATATATATATATATATATATATATATATATATATATATATATATATATATATATATATATATATATATATATATATATATATATATATATATATATATATATATATATATATATATTCAGCTACAGTCTGAAGCCCTGCACTTAGATAAACACGGAACCAGCTGCATATTAGTGAGTACCGAATATACTCGGCACTACAGTAATGCTACAGTACACATACACTACAGTAATGCTGGTAAATCGTCACATTTTCAAAATTTCAGTACCGACTTGGTATCGAAGTACCGGTACTTGTGACATCCCTACCAAGTTTGAATCCGCCTTTTGCTGAACTCGTTCTTCTCCCTTTTCCCATCGCATATCAGATTGGAAAGGCATTTATTTCATTAAATATGAAGAAAATATCTGAAAAATGGAATTAAAGTGCCTAACGGTTATTAAATAATAAAGTGTTTCAACACAAAATGTCAAGTAATGGCACAAACACCAGTAAATTGACGAACACAAACCTTAGTAAATCACCTTGTGTGATTAATTTAAACTCTCTCCTCCCATAAATACTGCGTCTGAAAGGGAAACTCCTACAAATGCATATGCAATAAGATCAGCCGCAAATATAACCCTGTCCACGCCTTTTCAATAGTAAATCCTGACAGTCGTTTTTGACACCAAAAGAGGGTTTGCGTTGACGCAAGCTGTTAGTAAATCTGGCCCATAGATTGCCTCCACGTCATGCAAACAAGAAACTATGCTCGAGAGCTGTCGTTCCAAACACACAACTTTGTGATGCTGTTTGCGAATGTTTGTTTTAACTATGGTTTCAGGAAACACTGTTTCGCTGAACTATGCAGATAACGATGGAACAAAGTTGGCTAGCGATGCTTTTGGGAAACGCACCCCTGAATGATTACTAGGAGGTTGCTTACTAGCTCAAATTGAAAGAGTCCATCCCAAACACCTTATGATATTCTGTTCTATAAATAATGTCCAAGAGCCTCCTTCATGCATGTCTTTTTCTGCCGCTTTCATTATGCTTATAAAAATTATTGACAGGACTTTAGAGAGGCAAAGGCATTACATACAACAACAAACAATGATTAAATCCCTATTTGGCTACAGAAACAAACAGCCTGTACTGCAGAAAAAGAAAGGCGTTTCAGAGTTTTAATGAAAAGACAAACATTTATTTTCTTGCGCTGATGAATCATTCACAATAAAGCCAGTAACATACATTACAGATGTAAACAGGGTCAGATTTGATTTCACACTCACAGCAGCGATGCATTACCCCACACAACTAATAAAAAAAAAAAAGGTAAAGAAAGAATAACTGTAACTTACATGCTGGTTTTCTTCTTTGACCCTGCGTGACTGCAAAAGCAATAACGAGACAGGATTCAATTAGGCTCTCGCTCTCGCACAAAGTACGACAGACAGATGTAGCTATTTGTGTGGGAGTGCAATCAGCACTTGCTCATTTGCATTCCATAATAAACAATAAACAGAAGAACAACGTCTCCAGCTTCATTAGCAGCCGCTGATTTGCGGACGCTTCGCTTCAGGGGCTCTGATTGTTCCTTCCTGGTGAAGACGTTTTAGCATTAAATATTCCACATTTATGAGAGAAAAAGGCCTTCGGCTTTGATCAAATGGTGTGTGTCACCTGTACGGTACAGGCAGAACGTTTATGAAAAAAATATTAAGAGATAAAATGCTTGGCTCTACATCAAATTTCATATGTAGGTTAATTGCAAATACATGGAGGCTTTATTTATACAGTGAGGTCAAAATGTCTAAGACCACTCGTGGAAATTTTTAACTGAATACAACATCTTCTGAAGACCGATAATAGATTTGGGTGAGAAACAGACTTAATTTAAGCCTTATTCATAATCTTGTTAACCAGTGCTATTGGATCATTCATTAAGTTGTCAGATTTTTTCCTAAATTTTTCAACAAATCATTAAAAAACTAATTCACTTAAATGCACAGGGTGTAACGGTACATGTATTTGTCCCAAACAGTCACAGTACACTCCCAGAAAAAAAAAAAAAGGTACAAAAGCTGTTACTGAGGCGGTACCTTTTTAAAAGGAACACTTTTGTTCCTTTTTAGGTACTAATACATACCTTTAAGGTACCAATATGCACCCTTTAGGTTCAAAAGTGTACCTTTTGAAAAGGTACCGCCCAGTGAAAGCTTTTGTACCTTTTTTTCTGAGAGTGTACAGACGTCACG
Source organism: Paracanthobrama guichenoti (assembly GCA_018749465.1). Classification (NCBI taxonomy): domain Eukaryota; kingdom Metazoa; phylum Chordata; class Actinopteri; order Cypriniformes; family Gobionidae; genus Paracanthobrama; species Paracanthobrama guichenoti. The sequence continues at coordinate 38,490,807 of CM031951.1, read as the reverse complement.
GTTTGGTGCATACAGTCAGACAACGAATATACACTCATCTAAAGGATTACTGGGAACACCTGTTCAATTTCTAATTAATGCAATTATCTAATCAACCAATCACATGGCAGTTGCTTCAATGCATTTAGGGGTGTGGTCCTGGTCAAGACAATCTCCTGAACTCCAAACTGAATGTCAGAATGGGAAAGAAAGGTGAGTTAAGCAATTTTGAGCGTGGCATGGTTGTTGGTGCCAGACGGGCCGGTCTGAGTATTTCACAATCTGCTCATCTGAATGTAGAGATCACTGTACTAAAATGGCCCCCACAGTCACCAGATCTCAATCCAATAGAGCATCTTTGGGATGTGGTGGAACGGGAGCCATTCGTGCCCTGGATGTGCATCCCACAAATCTCCATCAACTGCAAGATGCTATCCTATCAATATGGGCCAACATTTCTAAAAAAAAATGCTTTCAGCACCTTGTTGAATCAATGCCACGTAGAATTAAGGCAGTTCTGAAGGCAAAAGGGGGTCAAAAACAGTATTAGTATGGTGTTCCTACTAATCCTTTAGGTGAGTGTAGTCAGTTGCGATCCACACTCCAATCCAGAAGGGGGCACACTCAGTAATGCAATGCTGTTTGCTAACCCCGACAACGGGGAAAAGAACAGAAGAAGAGCAGATCTATGCACCAACCCAAAACAAAACCAAAAAAACCCCAAAGGAAACCAAAAGAGTTTCTTTATTTTACAAAAGCACAATGTTTTGTTTTTATTGTGTACACAATCAGTTTCGAATGATGTCTTACTCTTATCCATAAATGAATGAAATTATATAAATTAAATTAGTATTTTAAGTTGTTTCCGCTGTTATAATGAGACAAAATCATTTGGCATTGTGCCGATTCGTGTCGTGGAAGTCTCACTACAGTCCAGTGATGAAATATTTGTGTCCTGGAAATGGGAAGCCTCAGGTGCTGTTTTACTCGCTGTTTCCGCATATAAAGGTGGAGTAGGCTCTTTTTCTCCTCCTCGGTCATATACTGAACTTTGTGTGACTGCCATTGTGACCGCGTATTAATGAACTTGCACGCAAAGAAAATGACTGCATTTTACTGTGCAGAATTGGTCAATCTATCAATTAGAGTAACAAATCAACAATTCCTTATTTTTTTTTTTTTTTAAGCAATCTGGGGTGGGGCAGAAATGTAAATGTACAAAACTCATATTGAATCATGACCCCATAAACAAGGTACGTACTGAACTGTGACTTCTGTGTACTATTACATGCATGTATGCGTGTGTGTGTGTGTGTGTGTGTGTGTGTGTGTTCATTTTTGGGTGAAAATCCCTTTAAGAATGATCATTTGGCATCCTACTAGGCCACGCTTACCCTTCCGTGATTGACAGCAGCCTTCCCCTCTTCACTTCTCTCGTCCATTTCGTCATCACTCCATTCCCAGTCTCCATCCTCGGTTTTGTGCAAGTGACCACTCGACCCCGGAACCCTTCTGACCTGTGGGTGTGAACGGGACACGCCGTCAAACTCACAATATAGCGCAGCAGTTACCGCACACCTTTCCAGCAAACGTGGTGCTGAAAGTATTCATCTCATTCATTTCTCCATAAGCATTTCAAAATATAAATAAAGAGTTCCTGAACCAAACCTACCAGCTCTGTGTCAGGGTTCTGTCACTTCGGTCTAGCTCACTCTTGGTTTTGTGACAAAGCCCTGACACTCCTGTATTGTTTGTCTTGTGTGAGCGCCTCTTCTGTCCTTATGAGTTTTGTGTGCGGAGCGTGGTGTTCGGATCCCAGCACTTCGGTCTAGTTTGGTTTTGGTTTTGTGTTGGGATTCGGACATTCATGCTCCGCGTGTTTGTCTTCTGTTTGTCTTGTCTTGTCGTGTGAGCGTGCGCTCTTCTGTCCATGTGTGTTGTGTTCGGTGTAGCATGCAGTTGTTTTCATCGGCCAAAAAATAAAGTTAAATTATTAAACATATCTATCTATCTAAAACCATACTGACTTGCTCCTACAGAAGCATATCATTGTTTAGCAAACTCAGATCTCATGCTAGGTCCAACTTAGTATGTTTACAAATGATTGTTAAAAATCAGTTTGTCTATGGAGAAAATGAATGGCATTTGTACTTTCAGAACCCTACGGTTGTGCTCTACAACATCACGCCTCGATATCAGCAGGGGTTGAGTTTGTCAGATATAGTCTGTGCTGAGCTTACAAGGATTATTTCTCTGGGTCAGTGAAGTGAGCTTTAATTCATCTCCCGGCCCCAACTTGAACAAAAAGGCCAGATTTTTTGAGGCCTGCTCTGTGTCTGTAACCAGCACTGAAACATCCCACTATCTGATCTCTTATGCAAGACACATCTTTCAAAACATGCTAAAGGTTTAATCTGGCCCACAAGATCTCAACATCCATCGATGTAGGGCGAACCAGGCGATCAGCCCAACTCCTGAAAAGAAGCAATTTTGCTCAACAAGATCCCTAAATTCCTGTCATAGCCTTTTCTCGGTCTGGCAAGCCCTAATCTGATCGGCTGGCTTTACACAATTTCCGCGAATAAGTGTACACAGGTTCTGTTATCCATCCGCCAGGAAACGTCATATTTACAAGGTACCAGGTTGATAAAACGCTTTTGAGGAAGACAAATTCTTAAAAATACATATTGAAAATAATGGTTCCTCTGACCATTTTCAAAGTAATGGCAAATTTGATTTGCTTAGTTTATAATTTTTATTTCCTTAATGGATTATAAAAAAAAATATATATATATATATATATATATATATATATATATATATATATATATATATATATTTTTTTTATACACACACACACACACACACACACACACATATATATGAGCTGTCACACAATTAAAATTACACAATGTGACGATTAATTAATCACACATCAAATTTGGCTGAGAAATTATCCCCAAAAGATAATTTAATGTCATTATTATTGTGGTTAAAAAAATAAATAAAAAATAAAAAAATAAAAAAATTCAAATAGGCATTACAAAAGTAGATACAGAAATAAATATTTTTGGGTGAACTACACCTTTAATGTTTGTTTTTATTAATATGGAAATATGAAATTATGTTTAAATTATACTCTAAATAAGAAAATAAAACTGCCAGTAGGTGGCGGTAAATGTCTAATTGAGTCATTCATTCATTCGATTCGTTCAAACGACTGACTCATTCGAGAGTGACGTAAATGGCTCTCTTTACGATTCGTTCAAACGACTGATTCATTCAAGGAGTGACGTAAATGGCTCTCTTTATGATTCGTTCAAAACGCCCACTGTGTATTGCTTGGAGTCGGAGACGAACAGTTCTGCTTTGTCTTTATATTTTCGTTGGCAAAACAGACAATAGCGTGTCTAAAACAACAAAATATTAACTTATTTGTTTTATTGTATGAGAGCCGCATCGCATTTGCTCTGGTTATTCTGGACAGAAAAAGTGAACTCGTGAGATATTGCTCATACTGCCCTCACAAAAAACGTGCCCCACGTTCCAGGCAACCCGTAATTTTCCAACCTTCTACCCGTGAGAGTGCACTGGAACGGCAGTCAAACCTGTGACTTCCCACCCGTGAACTAGTACTAGATCGATGTACTCCCAGTTACGAGCTCTGACGTCACATACAATGCAATCTCAGACACGCATGCGCAGTCCGACACATGCGTTCTCAGACACGCATGCGCACTCAGATACATGCAGCCAACAACAATGGCAGCCCTTCGGATGCAGCGTTTATGGAAGTTGTACACAGGATTTTACAAATAACGTAAAATAAAAGGTATACCAGCTTCTCTTGCCTTATGCGCCGCTTTTTTTCTCCCCCGTTTCCCTCAAATAAGTAAGGAGTAAGCACCTCTGGCGATAGAAGGGATTGTAAATGTACCGTCCGCCATGTTTTGTTTTAGCTACCACAATTCCTTGCGCTCAGGCAGTCTGGCGTGACTTTGCCTGGAACGCTACAGTCGTGGTTTGAAGTCGTAACTTACGGGCTCAAAAGCCTGCCTGGAACGCAGAATAAAACGGTCTAAAATCACAATGAACACTTAATTGTCTCTTATCATTAAGGTGCAGTGCCTCCATTATTTCTTCGTACCGTTTAGATGCTTTGTCATAAGGCATTGATGCAGAGTACCTCTCTATGTCGTTTTTAAAGAATAGCACAGCGGTGAGTATAAACACGTTCCCAAACAGACGAGGCGCGCGCGCAGTCACGGAGGCTCACGCTGCGGAGCCAAACGAAAGTATAAACAAGGCTTACGGTGGTTAAACAAGTTTGTGGTATTACCAGTCTTGGTGGGGACGACGGTCTTGCATAATTTGCAGAATAATATAATATATAATAATATAATATATATATAATATATATATATATATATATATATATATATATATATATATATATATATATATATATATATATATATATATATATATATATATATATATATATATATATATATATATATATATATATATATATATATATATATATATATATATATATATATATATATATATATATATATATATATATATATATGTATAATATATATAATATAATATACGTGTAATATACGTGTAAATAACCTTTTATGTTAGATGTGGTAATCAACTTTATATTCTTAAAAGTATATAATAATATACATATTCATTAATAAGTATTATTTATGTTCATTAATTTTTTCTTTGTGATGGAAAAATAATAAAGGTTGTTTATTTATTTATTTATTTTGCAGAAAACACTGGCATATAAAGAAATGTCAGTGTTTTCTGTAAAATAAATAACTAAATAAACAACCTTTATTATTTTTCCATCACAAAGGATTCCATTCTTTCTTTTTCGCTTTTTTTTTTACATACTCAAAAAAGTTGAAAAATTGCATACCAGTATACCACTATTGTTTTAACCTGTATATCACCCACCCCTATTATCATTTCTATCTTCCCTAAATAGCACATCAAATCAAACAAACTGTAGCTGAACGCTTTTCATGTCTCTCAGACTGTCTCTTCTGGTCTAAGTGGGAGGTTCAAAGTCTGGAACCACGCGAGACTGGAAGAGTTATAGCTAGTTCAATCCCTTTAATCCCAGAACCAGCGATAACTCTATCAAAAAGGCACAGAAGACCTTAAATCCTCTGGACATCTGTGAAATATGACGCACTAGACTGCGGATATCAGACAGCATGATCAATGACACTTTCTGAAGTTATTGACAAAATCATATTGGCCTGATCGAGAAATCCAGCTCAACACGCTACATATACATCCGGCCACCCCGTCCTGACACAAAGACACATTGTCTTCCAGGAGATTTACTCAGCTTCCACTTCAAGACAAAAGGTGACAAACGGCACACATACACACACATCTAGAGGCGAGAAGCACTAAGTAAGCGTTCAGCGAGTGAGATAACATGTACCCGTCTCCCAGCATCCTTCTCTGTGTGCTGCTTCCTCTGCTCTGGATCCTTCAAAACAACACATAGACAAACAAAGCAACAAATAAACATGAGGGCATGATGATGACAAACTACACCTGCGGGCTGTGTGCTTATGAATAACACGAGTGGGTCAGCGGCACACAGCTCTTGAACACACACTCGCTGTCATATAGGGACATTATGTAAGCTCAAATACCCAGTGGTAAATTGCTCTCTTGGAAAATGTGATGTGCAATCGAGTGTTGTGATGCAGACATTCAATTACACAAAACAAATCATTACAGTGCAGCAAGAGAAAAACAAAACCAAAGTATATCATTTTAGCATCTAAATTTATTCACACCATAATCTCCATTTACTCCACCTTACTTTCTGCACTACTGTAGATTTACTTTCTATGCTTTGGCAAATGTTTACAGTTGAGCCATTAAAGCTAAAAAAAGATTGTTTTATAGCAATATATTCCGATTCACATCTTTAATTAAGCACCAGGTATACCTCAGCAGTCAATAACAAGAGATTATTAAAATTTCAGCTGAAAATAACGTTCTCCACCATGAGTCAACACATGCGTCCGTCCACTGCAGAGATGCTGCAAGTCATCTGAGAGTCAAACCAGCGAGCTGCTGCGCCCCCTACTGGACACACTACAACCACTGAACTTCACTGGGTGCACAGAAGAATTACACAGATTTAAAATGTAATCTTATTACAGGTGTAAGTGAAGACATAAGATAAGCCCTTATCTCTGGTCACAATGACATGATTTTGACTTTCTTCAATGATAGATTTGCTTCAGGAAGATCCAATTTTATGAGGTGGCAGATTCAAGGTTGACTAAAAGGGATAAATGACAGGATAACATCTAGCGTAAAGTATTCAAGGTTTATATACATTCAATTCTATGGGGAAAAAATTATACACACACACACACAATAAAGCATAATTTTTACTATTTACAGCAGTTTTAAAATATTATTTTAATATAGGTAAATTTATTATTATTATATGTTTAAAAACAAATAATATTACTATTTGAAAAAACATTTGTCTAATATGTCATGTGAAACAGGAAACGTCTTTTTTTCAGGTCTGATGGAGTAAAATATTAAAATATTGTTCATACATATACACATATATTATATACATACATTCATACATACATACACACACACCTCATTTATCACACACACACCGCATTTATAAAGCATATATACATCATCTAATAAGTCTTTTTCTTTAAGTTGTAAAAATCAAAGAGATGTAAGATTAGCAGTTTAAAACAAATTCATATTTTTTTGCTATACGTTTATTATTATTAGTAGTAGTAGTAGTAGTATTAAAATAATATTAATACTTGAAAAAAACATTTGGCTGTCAAATCAGTCAAAGCGTAGTTAAAACTACAAGCAGGAATCTTTTTTTGTTGTCATGTGAAACAGGAAACAGGAACTTTCACAGAGACAAGAATCCTTATTTTGAATAAATAATTACTTCATAACTGCTAAAAAAGTATGTTGTGTCTAGCATGTCGCCGTTATACGGCATGTCGCCGTTATCACGTGACTACCAAGGTCATCGTTTTTTCATGTCAAACGGAGTAAAATATGTGTTAAAACGATTATTATAATGTCAAAAAACAATTTCACCTTAAAGTTTGAATTTATTTTTGAAAATTATTAGTTCTATGGTTCATTTTTATAATGACACCGTCTTTAGAAAACTCAAAGGCCAAAGAAAGAACACATTAAAATCATCAATTTTGCAATGCTGCTCGAGTGGACGTCACTGAATGCTTTGAAATTCCAAGGTCAAAAACTGATTCTCTCCACAGTGTCCTGAACAGAAGCGCAGCTGCTAATATTCAAGTCCTCACGGTGAGGAGCTCAGAGGAGAAAGAAAGAAGAATGACAAAGACAGAGTGAGGCGGACCGCCATGTAGAGAGAGAGAAAGAGATAAAGGAATACAGAGGGAGAGGAAGTGAGGTAAGGAAGAGAAATGGTGTTTGTCAGGAGTTGTTCAGGTCAGAGAGTCCTTACATGACAGCATCTTTCCCGGCCGTCTCTCTCCGCAGGCTCCGGCTATGCTGACTGGATACATAATGTGGGAGTGGAGCAGGGTCGCAATAGCACACAAACACGTCAGCCATGAGGACAGGCACCAGGTGACAGAAAGGACACGCTCACACTGCTGACACATCCTTCATCAGAATATTCATGAGGACCGAGATTCAATTTCATAATTCACATTTTTAGTACGCTTCACACTGTGGCCGTGTCAAAACCTGAAAAACGCTGCCTCTGCAGGCAGCACACAAGCTTTCGGTTTATGAAAAAAATGCCACCGTTTCCACAAACATATGAAGCAGCACAACTCTTTTCCACATTGATAATAATCATAAATGTTTCTTGAGCAGCAAATCCTCATATCAGAATGATTTCTGAAGGATCATGTGACTCTAAAGACTGGAGTAATGATGCTGAAAATTTACAAGAATAAATTACATTTTAAAATATATTCAAATAGAAAACAGTTCATTTAAATGGTAATAATAATAATAATAATAATAATAATAATAATAATAATTCACAATATTACAGTATTTGTGATCCAGTAAACAGCCTTGGTGAGCATATTTCTTTCAAATACATAAAAAAATATTCTGAACTCAAACTTATTAATTATTATAGATTTTTTCCCCAAACATATTGATATTAAAATATTTTTATATTTGCTTGGTAATCTGGAAAGATCATTTTTGGTCATTAAGGATTAAATTAGTCAATTAACCAGTAATCCTAATTTGTGGACAAATTATCTAAACATCAATAAAGCAGAGTTTATTATGAATTTAATCTTTCTTTATTTTAAGTATAATATATTAAAATTTGTTTTCAAAGAATAGGCTTTTTTTTCTTTTAAAGCATAAACTCATAAATGACCCATTTTGTCACTATAAAATCAAAATAGACCATTCTTAATTTTATGGAACACTGCAGTATTTATTATAAATGATTTATCCATGCACAACATTTTTTTTTTTTTTTTTTTTTATTCATATGTCTTCATAACCTTCTCTTACAGCAATATCTCTTCTCTGATGATGTGTTTACTGGTGTGAGGGCGGGACAACCAACCTGTCACTCACATGAGATCAACCAATAGCAAACAAGAACCATCCAATCACTCGGTTTCACTCGGATACGTCACAATAATCATGTTGCCAATAAGGTTTAAAAAATAAGCTTAATTTAAGAATTCTTTGCCATTGGGTGGAAACCTTGTACGTCCAAAACTGCTACTTTTCAGGAAATTGAAACACTATAACATAACACTATATTTAATATAACACTATATTTAAACACTGTGTTGTCAAAGTTAATATTGTGGCTTTAAATATGGTCAGACACATGCATGTGTCTTATATTCTTAACATTTTACCAAAATCATGCTCAAATGGAGTTAGCGAATTTCAGAGAATTCTGGACAAAGGTGTTTTGTCCATCATTAGAACGGCTGTGTCTGAGGCAAAAAGTGCATTGCATTCGGTTTTCATCAACTTACAGGTTAGAAAGATTATTGTAGCTATGTGACCGCTCCATTGTTTTCTGCCTTTTGGCCAAAAGCTCGTTATTAAAGGCCCAGTGAAGTGCCTTGAAATGTGTAGCGTCCACTGAAACAGGAAGACAAGGCGGGGCATATCAATCAGCTCCTCCTCTTTTTAAAAAAAATAGCCAATAGCGTTTTGTTTATAATCACAGCTCATCCAGAGCCGTTGAGCTTGATAAAGTGAAGTTTCCTCCTAATCTCTAACCGTTTCTCCTCCTAATCTCCTTCATATCACTTTAAAATACCAATACATATATTGAGTCCAATATAGAGTCCAATACATTTTCTGGTCTGCGACGACTATCACATGATCCGCTCTGCACTGTCGTGTCTCTGGACCGACTCGATCACATGATCCGCTGTGTGCTGTCGTGTCTCCGGACCGACTCGATCACATGATCCGCTCTGTGCTATCGTGTCTCCGGACCGACTCGATCACATGATCCGCTCTGTGCTGTCGTGTCTCTGGACCGACTCGATCACATGATCCGCGCTGCACTGTCGTGTCTCCGGACCGACTCGATCACATGATCCGCTCTGTGCTGTCGTGTCTCCGGACCGACTCGATCACATGATCCGCTCTGCGCTGTCGTGTCTCCGGACCGACTCGATCACATGATCCGCTCTGCGCTGTCGTGTCTCCGGACCGACTCGATCACATGATCCGCTCTGCGCTCTCGTGTCTCCGGAACGACTCGATCACATGATCCGCTCTGCGCTCTCGTGTCTCCGGAACGACTCGATCGCATGATCCGCTCTGCGCTGTCGTGTCTCCGGACCGACTCGATCACATGATCCGCTCTGTGCTATCGTGTCTCTGGACCAGAGCTGCAGCGGTTCACGTGACACTAATGTGAAACCAGACTTCATTCGCCCCAATGGAAAGCATATTTACACTCTGAATTGTTCCCTTTCCCCTATAGTGCACTGTGTGCCATTCACCATGTAGAAAATAGTAAATGTGTGAACTCAGAAGTGATTTCAGCCGCAGCTTCAGCGTCTATTTATAATGTAGGGGCCGGGGCTAAAGATTCTATTGGACAGAAAATCTGATGAGAAGCTGAAGTGCAGAGTGATGTCATCAAAATCATTGATCCATATTGGCGGAAGTGAGAGACTAAGTTTTGAATCATATCTTCTAAATGCAAATTCTGTCTTTGTTTTGGAGCACACTCGCTTATAAACGACTAACATATTCATACTAAAAGCCAAAAAAATGCACGTGCATTTTGCTTCTCCAGAAAATTGATTGTGTTTAAAGGATGTTTAAATAGTTTTATTGGAAAACACTGATTAAAACATGATTATTATGCAGTGCAGTGGCTGAGATCAGCATTTGAGATGGAGCCAGAGACATTTTGAGCCGATGGGAGGACAGACAGTGATCCATCACCTGATAAAGTTGGACACTGCCATCGACCTCCAGAAACCAACAGCATAAAGACCCAATGACCTCCAGCTATTTAATCACTGTTAGTGTGAATGTCCCTTAAAGCTGTTTGTTGACGCAGATTCAATTGATGAGCTTCACTACTGTACCATCCCACTAACAACTCCAATTACACAATTGAGGTACTACAAATAATGTTTCAGATCTCTAATTAAACCTACATTTCCCAGAGGTTCACTTTCCTGAATACGACGCCTCGGTTGACTGCAACTGTTGTCAAATCTAACAAGTACACATGGGCTCCGTTCCACCCAGACAACAGACCGTACACCGTTTCTCCCTCCCTCCCATTAATACTGTAATTCATTGAGAAGAGTCTATTACTGAAAGCACGACTAGTTTTCCCAGAGCACTTCAGACAACTAAAACACCATCACATCAACAAAATCGATTCTAAATGGATCTGCTGTAGTGATTATTCTTTACAAGTCAGATTCTTAATATGTCCGTGTGGCTGCACAGTAATCTGCCAGGCAGCTTTTAAGTGCACTCATTTGGTCATCTACTCTGATAAATCCCTTTATCAGTGCAAAACACACCTTCTTTGATGCATTCAACCTAAAAAACACCATTGCAAACATCCCACAAGGCAGTTTGCATGCATTTAAGAGTTTCTCTCAGTTCTTTGTTGTTTGTATGGATGGATGATAGCTAAAGAATTATACATTTAATACATATAGTATTTTTCAGTCATATACTGTACATATATCTCCAAATGTATGCATTTGCTACTGTATATATCGGCTTAAAAATAGGTATTTTTAATCAAAAGAACAATTATTTTAACCAAACATTGTATCCAAAGAGATTCAAAGTATTTAATGCAAAATTAAAATACAATAAAAATAACCCTAAACTAAATTAACACAATATTTAATGATTTTCATGTATCATTTATATGCATCATTACAAGACTTGGTAATAAAAAGTGCACATTTGTTCCATGAACAATTTTAAGTATTTAATTACTCGCTGAATCGTTAAGAATTGATTCATTGAAATTCCAATTATTTAATTATAAACTAATACGTTTCAATCAGAAATGCTATTAAAACTTCGTGTGACTTTCAAGATGAGGAAGAACTGCAGACTGAATAGCCAAAAAGAAAGCACATCAAATTACATTAATATTCACCAGGAGAATCATTGTGGATATTCTATACATGCCCAGTGTATTTCTCTTTCTGTCTGTTGTCAGCTGCACCTCTATACAATATCGGCAGTCCACATTTGAAAACACCCACATCCCTCCATCATTTCAACCCATCAATGTCACAGCCTCTACTTCCATCTCCACCGGGACATTCTGTACATCCCCCTAACTGGATGGATGTGAGAGCTCTTTAGCCGCCATTTCTCTCATTAATTTAGTGGGAGAGAGGTGTGGGGTGCTAATAGTCACTCCTCTCTGTCCCGAGTCTGACAAAACAGACAATTTAACGCAGCAACCCGTTGCCTGCATTGAAGCCCATTTTTCTTCATAGCTCATCAGAGCTCAGAGACACTAGGTGTCTGCTAAAGGCACGGAATGAAACTAAACTGAATTGAACCCGAGTGAGTTCTACACCACTTGCTTAATGCACTCAACAAATGTCCAAATGACCAGTGGAGCGCTGTAGCGCAATACTGTAATGCAGCCCTTCTGGATGCAATCCAATAGAAGAAGACACAGCGCTTCAGAGTGCAAACAAAGCCAAACTAGTAGAGTGTGGGAAAATTTCATATAACTACAAGAAGAAAAAAAAAAAAAGGGCAGGGCTGCCAACTCTCACACATTCAGACTCAACTGACACGGTTCTCACAGCACATCCACTTTCTCATGCAGTGAAAAATACATCAAAGAGCAAAGAGCTCTTCCTCTTTACTACAAGTTACAGCACAAATAAACACAAATGAACAATGATAGAATGAGTGATACATAGTACGAAAGACTGATAGACAGACAGACAAAGAGAACGATAAACAGAATGATAAAGCGACAGACAGACAGACGATAAACGAACACTCGATAAATAAAGAGGTCACGATAGAGTCCATGCATGAACCGGCTCTTAAAGTAAGAGGTTAAAGTGCATCTCGTATCTGAGTGGACGAGTGAGCACTCAGTGAGTGTTTAGGGCAGATGTCCTGCAGTGAGAAACATTACAGTTTCCGATCCCTCGATCAAAAGCAGCCACACTGTTTAATCAATATAGAAAGCACTCTAGTGGACATGAGAGAAGAGAGACCCATCTGGCCTGTGGGAAAAAATACACTCAAACGCGTGGGGATGAATGAGACTGCGTTACCTTTTTGGCTCTTTGGCTTATATTTGGTCCTTTAGTAAGCAGCTTTTCAATCAAGTACTCTCGATTCTACAACACAGGAAATACATAACATATATCAGTGACAGACCACTGTGAAGCACTGGTTAAAGCATTTGAAGTATGGGGAAGGAGAACACTGCCGTACCTTAGCCTTTTGGAAAAATTTACATTTCAAAAGCTCGGCTGCAGTGGGCCTGTGGAGATGAGAAGAGCGGAGTTAAAGCAGTTGATGCTGACATTTTCAGACAGGTCCATATTTCAGGACTCAACACTAAGATTTTTTTTTTGTTCTTTTGTTCTGTTTGGCCAGTAGATTTTTTCAGATTTTTATTTGACCTGGTGACATTTTCACTGTCCCTGAAGCCCAATTTTGGGATATTTTCAGAGATTATGTTATATTAGCTTCCAAACACATTTAAAATTCAAGTAATGCATGCAAGTAAACACTCAAGTGTTATATATGTGATATTATTGATATTATATGTACGGAGTGTCTATTCACTAAGTGCAAATAGACCGCCTTGTTGGCAGAGGCTATTACACTTACTCCGCCCACTGACATCTGTTTGAACATGTTTGAACCGGAGTTTGAATCCACCTTTTGCCGAACTCGCTCTATTCCCTTTTCCCCATCACATATCGGATCATTATTTTCAATAAAAATGAAGAAAATATTCAAAAAGTGGAAATAAAGTGCTAATAATTTTGGGCCCTATTTTAACGATCTGAGGGTATGGTCTGAAGGTGCACATAGGGCATGTCCGAATCCACTTTTGCTAGTACGAGTTTCTTAACGATGGAAAAAACGGTCGGCACGCCAGACATATGGTCCAAAAGGGTTGCACCTAGTCTCTTAATGAGTCATGGGTGTGTTTTGGGCGTAACGTGCAATAAACCAATCAGAGTCTCATCTCCCATTCCCTTTAAAAGCCAGCTGCACTATGGCGGATTCGCTAATTAAATGGCGTAATTTGCAAGCGGAAAGAATGAACACTTCTTCAGAGAGGAATCCCTTTTATTTTTAATATTTAAAAATGTTTGTGTGCTGCTGCTCATCCCTGTGTGTGTAATAAGCAGAGTGTACGCCCTCTGTACACCCGCCTATAGGCGCATATTATTAACACACCCTTTAAATAACACAAAAAATACTGCACTATCGACTTAAGACCAAGTTTTTGTTGGTCAATGGTGCAGTCGTTTTCAGTTCCTCAAAATAGCAGCACGCCAACAATGCTCCTGAACACATCTGGTTTTCAGATCAGCACGCCCATGAGTGAACAGATGGGTGTGAGTGCATTTGCTATTCAAACAACATGACGCTGGACGTGAAAATGATAACTGCGTCAGGCTGAAACTAGCAAAAGGGTAGGTGTAGGAGTAGGGAGAGCTTTATTGTCCCAATAAGGCGGCATCCATTTAATAATTTTAATAAATAAAATATAAATTATTATTGCATATGTTTAATGTACAACAACACTGAGGTGCAAACAGTATATGCCACTGTTTGTAAGTATAAATAGCATCTAACTACTATTTACAAAGAAAATACTGCTATTTTTACAAAGAATATTGTGTAAATAGCATTGATTGCTAAGAAAATATATTTTCACTTAGTGTAAATAGTATCTATTGTTATTTGCACTTGGTGCAAATAGCCGCTGCCTTACATGTAACATGTATGTATATATAAATATTTCTCTCTCTCTTTTTCTCTCATTTTCATGACATGAAATTATTAAAATCACCCACACCCCCACTACCCAATGTCCAATATATCGACCAGATGAGACCACTGATATAGACAGTGAACAGACCAACAGCAATTTATGATTTCGACATCTCTTTAGCTCATCTGTATCTATTTGAGCGTAATCAGACCTACTTTGTGGCATTTCTTTTATTGACTGTGATTTCTTTAGAGAGAACTGCCATTCAATAATGTACACAACACAACTCAAATCAATATGTTTATCTCTCAAATCAAAAGGCTTTGTTGAAACTTCTGGTCATGCACAGAGAAACCTTCAGCATTCTTTATGATTCTTGGACACAGATTTACTCATTTTTTGTTGTGAACAAATAAGGACGATTTGGTGGATTCAAATTACCTCTTTGCAGGGTCCTTCTGAAGGCACAAGGATATAAGTTTTCTAAAAGATTTCCCATACTTCTTAAGCATCTCTTTGTCTTCAATCCCAGTCTCCAGGGTTGGAGGATCATTCTGCAGCGTGAGCATTAAAACCTGCAAACATCAGATATGAAAATACTTGTATAATATTTGTAGGGTTGAGAGAAAGTCTTTAAACGATGCTACTAGGGAGAGGAATATTTAAAAAATGCTAACTTATGAACTCTCTGCAAAACATCTAGTGTGTGTTTTAATGAAAAAGCCTGAACAATATTAAAGGAAGATATAAATTAGGACCATTTCCATTTTGGGTGAATTATACTTTCACCGTCTGAGCCTGTAAAACCACATTAGATATTAGATCAACTGTACAGGCTTTGCATTCATTTAGTTAAAGAGGACCTATTATTCTTTTTTACATTTTCAGCTTTCTTTAGTGTGTAATGTTGCTGTTTGAGCATGAAAAAGGTCTACAAAGTTACAAAGCACAAAGTCACTCCAGTGGGAGTTATTCTCTGTATCAGTACGCCGCACGGTTTCTGAACTCCCTGAAACGCCTTGATTGTAGGCTTTAGTTTTCTTCCAAGAAACATGTTACAATATTCCACATTTAAATTATTCCATGTCAGCAAAAGCAAAAACGGACGAGGCCTGGTTGAGTTAGTTAGTAGCATGCTAAAACTCGTGGTTATGGTATGAGCTGTGACATTTCCCAAACACGCTCCAAGCGATTGGCCAATCATAACACACTGATCCAGCTGACCAATCAGAGCACATTGTGCCTTTCAGAAGGAGGGCTTCATAGAGACAGGAACTAAACAAAGGGCCCTATTTTAACGATCTGAGCACATGGTCTGAAGCTCATGGCGCAGGTGCACTCAGGGTGTGTCCAAATCCACTTTTGCTAGTTTAACATGGAAAAAAGTCTACGTGCCAGGAGCATGGTCTAAAAGGGTTGTGCCTAGTCTCTTAATGAGTCATGGGTGTGTTTTGGGGCGTAACGTGCAATAAACCAATCAGAGTCTCATCTCCCATTCCCTTTAAAAGCCAGTTGCACCATGGCGGATTTTGATGACTGAACGCTTCTCCAGAGAGGAATCCTTTTATTTTTAATATTTAAAAATGTGTGTGTGCTGCTGTGTGTGCCCTGTATGTGTAATAAGCAGAGTGTACGTGCGTTGTGCACCTGCCAACCAGGTTTTTGTTGGTCAATGGCGCAGTCGTTTTCAGTTCCTC